>CAJPEV010000167.1:127875-170714 GCA_905338385.1 Darwinula stevensoni
GATGTTCAACTTTCGTCAAATCCATGACACAGACTCAGGAAAAGAAATCTAATGCGCTACCACTTTGAACGGACTTGAGCCACTGAGCTGGTATAGTGGTGGGGCACTCACGAGACCTGTCGAGACATGTCACAGCAGGCACAGGCCTGTTGCTCATCCCTTTCATATTCAGGTAGTTAACTTATTGAGTGGCCCTCGTACCAGTACCCTGTATGATGTGCTCTAGGTGACGTCCACTCCTTCGTTTGCACATTCGCAAACTTGCCAGAACGTTATTCACGTTTCCAGCGTCACCTCTTATACTTTTAATTGTACTGCATGAAAGTTATTGCGAGTGTAGCTGGTAAAGACAAGCAGGCTTTCCATTTTTCCTCTCAACATTGAAAGTCTTCATTCAGAAATGACTTCTCGCAATTCTCTCTCTCGGGATTTACGAATACAAAAAGTGGATTCCGCTTTATTGGGCCATCGGTTAATGGGGGCAGCCGGTTTATCGGGACATTTAGTCAGGAACGGAAACATTTCTATGCAAGTGCATTTAAATTTTGCCATATATTCGGGACGAAAATCCGCTTTATCAGGGCAAGGTCGAGATTAACTTATGCTGTCGGTCCCAGAGGAATTTTTCCGCGCTCTACCTCGCTCCTCTTCACCGTGTCTTTTGTGGTTAAGAGCTGGCCGACTGTTAAGGCAGAGACCATCGCAAACAGCTTCTGTGGATCTGGCTTTTATTCCGGTCCAGAGGTGCCAGCGTCAGCCAACGACGGGGGTCTAACCATTATTAATGTCACTAACAGAGGAGCTTATGTCAACATCGACGAAAACGCACCGTGCTTCGCGGAAGACGATGACTTTGAGGACGATATAGTCTCGGACATCGTTGCCAAAAGGCCTTGCTAAGAGAATGTCGCAGACAAGGAGCCTGAGACTTTACTTAAGGTGACTCGCGTATGAGGCCAAGGAAAGAGCGCTCGGTGGACATCCTTCAGCGCTACTTTATTGAGCAGGGTTTGGATGATAACGGACACGGTGCTCTTGGCATTGGTGCTTTAGAGAAGCTTTTTCGGGTATGAAACAAGCAACTATAAGCACATTTCTTGAATCGTAATTTTTGTTTTTGCACAAGACATTCGTGTCTGGGTTTCTTACTATACTATAAGGTAAGTTCGCTTTATTGGGGCAGCCGCTTAACTGGGGCAAATCGACCTGGAACCAACGTGTCCCAATTAAGCGTAATCCACTGTATTGATAATCTCTCCTGACTTATCCCTGAAAAGCGTGGGAAAGGAGAGAGAAACACGAAGATACAAGACAGTGAATGTCAAATCCCAACTAACCTACAGTTTCTTCCCGCAGCAATTAAAGCATGAATTTAGAACTTTTTCAGAAAAGACCTCTGCACATTATTGGCTGAAGGAAGGCTTATCCCCTCTAGTACAAGGGATCAGAATCAAGTTTGGTATATTTCTCTGGATGCAATGTTTTTCTCGCGAACGAAAACAGTTATCGATTCGGTGGAACTGCATACACTTTTAATTAATTATTACGTCCGCATCCCTAATTTGCAATATAACGAATATCTAAAAGTGCGTTGTAAAACATATACGATATTTAAGTCAAAGCGTTATGCAGTGACGCACAAATGTGAAGTCATAAAAAAATAACCTTCGAAGCAGTCTGACGCGAGAAGTCTTACACAGGGAATGCTCTAAGAGATCACCAATATTAAAATAATGTAAGTTAATGCTTTGTGCTGCAATCTATCAAACTAATTTAGCACAGTTTTATATTCTGTGAAAACAAAGCACTGAAACCACCCTCAATTTTTCATATCTGAGATAATATTCTAGCACCTACTTGCCCACCAGGGTCATAGTGTACCACGCGTGAGACCGGTTGTAGCACAGTATCGGTAATATTAAGGGGGATTCCGTAACGGAAACTAATTGGGAGATGAGGCGCGGGTCCAATCCTAAGATGGTGGGAGGGCAGGACTGTTCCTTCCTGCCTCGCTGCATTGACAGGGCCATATGCGCTCGATAAATGAATGGACGTAATTGGGGAAGAGGAAAATGGCTGCAAATAGCGAAAGTCGCTATGGCGAGAGCAATCCCATTACCCGATTCCAGGAAAGGAGTGAGTTCTGAGAAGATGAGTTTTTTCTACCGTATCTTCTTCACAACTGTGGCGAGGGGAATTGGAATGTGAAAGGGACCAGTAAAACCTTATTCCATCTCTTCTGCTAGCAAGTTCGAATTATTTGATAGAACGGCCGAGAAAGCTAGAGTCCGTATAAACGGGAGCTACGAAGTGTTGGCGTTCGGATAAACGTGAGTTGACAGTACGTTTCTTTGAATCCACACTATGCAATGCAGGTTTTATTGCACCCTGGTATGATGAAAAGCAAAGAGAAATACAATTTTAAAGTGTCTTCCTGTCTTTCCAATCTCAAGGATGCTCAGTTTTCTCCACCTCCCCTCCTTCCTGAAAAATTCCCCGATGAAAAGAGGAGGAGAGGCGGGGGGGGGGGGGGGGTTCTGCCGAAGGGCGCCTGAAACTTAGGGGGGGGGGGGGGGGGGGGGGGGGGGGGGGGGGGGGGGGGGGGGGGAGTTCTGCCGAAGGGCGCCTGAAACTTTCGTCCTGACCTGTGAGCTTCATCTGCCCCATAGTTGTTCGAAATGAACGATTTAACGCGTACTTCGCCTCCTTGTACATGGATTGTACACTGCAAAAATTAAAAATAATAAATCAACCTTTCGGAAAATTCTGAGTAAGCGTAAGAAACACAGTAGCCGTCTAATATGCGTGAAAGGGAGTCTGGTTTCATAGCGAAAGCCATGTCTCCTATTTTCTCACGTAGACATACTGTTAGGGTCAGAATCGGTTGTTCTGTAAAAGAAGATAATTTTTCGCGTCTTCCCGTCTTATTCGGGGAATCCTCATTAGCATTCATTACTTGAGGACATATTGGCTCCCTCATTAATCCGCGAGATTTTAATGAGATCTTTCTTTCTTGGAAATTGATTATGAATAAATTTCGTCATTCTACGATACGTATTTCAAGAACTTCCATGCAAAATAATCCCAGCCCTGCTGATGATTTTTGGTACTGAAGAACGAAGTCCCCGACGATGCAGCATTGCTAGTCGAAGTTGGGTTAAAACCCTCGGAGCTGTTTTCACTTGTTGAGAAGCAACTTCGAGCATGGAGCGCCTGTCTGCTCTTGGAAAGTCAATATCCAGATCGATTCCGATCACGGGTGGCATATTCCTTACGACGTATGTATGTCAACACTTGGATTTGTATTAGATTATGTAGAAAATTGACTAATTTCGGGGATTTCAACTAGAATCATTTTACACAGCGTCCAGTCAAGCTCAATCTCCCGGCAGACCCAACCCAACGCTACCCTCACCCCAAGAATTTTTAAATTGAAATTCCCTTTGGATAAATGCCAAGAATAATTGGATGTTGAAATTTGGTAACTGCAACAAAGCTGCTCTTGCGCCAGTCGCTATCGCTACTCCTAAAGCACAGGAAAGAGTTCTAATACTCCAGGAAATTGACCATTCTAGCTCTCTCTTTATCTTAATAAAGTCGTTCAGTTGGATGGCCTAGATCTCTTTCAATTCTCATTCATGTACGAACAGCAATTTATTTTATTTATAAAATTAAAGTACGGTATGGATGCTGGCTCATGAAATACCGAAGCTCTATTCTTATTCAGAATATTATATCAAGTGACTTTTTTCGGTTTTAACGCAGCGCAAAAATAATAAGGGCTTCGAATAACGAATAATGTAACGTAACAGAACTGTTGGTTACAAAACCGCTAGAAGAAATCCGATGCCGGACTCAGTATTTTAATGTTGAATACTTATTGTGTTCATCGGATGTCTTCCCGCTGTTCCTCACCTTTGGTTCGTGGCTTTCACTGCAGAGAGATTATATTGCAGCCTTCAATCATGAAAAATGATTGAAACGAGTAAAGAGAAAGATGTACAGTACTCTGTACAGATTGCAGAGAGAAATACGAGTTGCATGAAGTGTCATATGCCATAGACTCATCATCAGTCCGGTGTGCGACAAGAAGTGTCACATGTCAAGCATCCTTGAGGTTTTCAAAGTCATGGCATAAGGGAAGAGGACAGGCTTTCCTGCCCTATTGACTCAAGATAATGAAAAGAGTAGATATTAGAGATAATTCTGCAATATGAGAGTAGTCAGGCAAGTCGGATGGAGGGAGAAGAATTCCTACAACCTTTCCCGACCATTTACTGCCACGAGAAAAATGGAAGTAAGGAGGGCAAGGAGCCCTTTCCTGCGATAAACACATATGGCATGTGTCTGCAAGATACATCCATCAATTCAACGGGAAGAACGCGAACATACTCCATCTTGGAAACTTAGAAAACTCATGCATGCTCCTGTCTCTTGACTTTTCAAACACATTAGTGAGAAGGTTAGGGGATGAAGAGTCAAAAATAAATAAAGGGGAAAAGGAATTTTTTGTTTTACCACAGAATGGTTCTGGATGTGACCACTGTCCAGTGGACATGCATTCCCTGGTTCTGTGACCGAATAGAAGGAATCCGTCCATACAGGAATAGTTGGCAATGGAGCCGACAGCGTGAAGGGCATCCAGATCATCGGAAGATGGAGGAGGCTCAAATGTCACTATTCCACTCCTTCCTCGTCCGGGATAGAAGCAGCCTGCAGAGAAAATTAATCTAAGATTAGAGAGGAAAGCCAAAGACCATGGTAGTGCTGTATCAATTCATTTCAAAAGCATGCACAATACTTCAAGCACCCGGGTAATTTTTAAACATCATACTATATGAAAGTGGTTTAACTATGTATTTTCAAAGCTAGGAACGGGAAACTTGGCGACAGTCACGAGCACTTATGGGAGATGGATTGCTCAATGGACACATTCACTATGTCTACCTCTCCGTTCGGTAACGTGACATACCACGTATGTGCAGAGCATAATTGTACATGGCCACCTCCAGTGTATCCTCGGAAATATTGAAAATCTCCCCGCTTTTACTTCATTTAACTCTGCAACTGTGTCGGGGTTACATTCAAGTCTTCAGTCCTTTCAAAAGGCCCATGAAAAAAAACATTCGTATGAATTAGACTTCACCAGCCGCAGAACGGTTTTCCTTTCCAAGTGTTACACGTGTCCCGCAAGCATTGCGCACATTTTGCTGTACCGTAACCACTGAATTTTCACGTTGAGGAAAATGATGAAGACGGAATCTTCTCCCATTTTATTACCCTTACGTTCTCGCTCTTATCCACGTCCGCACGACATGGATGCGATGTTGGCGTCACAATGATGCAACGAACGTGAGGGCATGACGGCGTTCGTCAAGATGTGGTATGGCTTCTGCTCTGCTGTCCGTGCCGCTACGGCTCTTCAGATCTTTCGGCTCTACCACGTTTCCGTTCATGTTTATTTTTAACTAGGATTGGGCAATATGGATTTTGAAGGGATCGTTATCGCCTACCATATATCGACCAGTATCTCAATATCGCCAATCCCTAAGGTCAGGATTATAATTTTTTTCGGCTTGGTTTCTTTGGTCAAGGTTTCTTATTAAATGGGAAATTTTCATTTCCCTATTTATTTTCCTAGAAATGGGCCGGAGGACAATGTGCCTCTCAAGGGAAATTACTGGGCTAAGTCATCGAGGTATGGTGGTATCTGCCCCTATTCTCCCTTCTCTGTCATACAGAATAAGCCTGTATGACCATGGCCTGCATGTATGAGCCTCAAATTAGTAGCTGGCAGGAGTGCCTCAGGGTGATGACTACCACCCACTCCCTGGGCTCCATTGGCTTAGTGGCTCAGGGTGACGCTGGAGCAAAGCCTTCCCAAATTTAGGTTTTCCGTCATCAAGCCTCTTTACATAGACCAAGTCGTTCAGGGGAGTAGCATTTGATCGTGAAAACTTTCCTATATAACTAATCTGCCAATCATGTAGGATAACCTTCTGCAGTTGGCCTTGTCTGTATATCAGAGCGAGTAAGGGACAGCATCAGGTTGATATAGCGATATCGCCATATGTAGTTATATTGCCGATACGCACAGTATTGACAAATATCTCGATGTCGCGATGATCGGTATAACTCTGTTACAGTAAATAAGTTTCTCACCGCAGCAGCCTGAAATGCTGCTATTCAGTTATTTTTTAAATTATTTGTTTCTAAATCTTTATGTGATACGCCTAATTTAGCCTGGGCCTAACAGGAGTTTACAGTTCGTGAAGGCTCTAAATTCGCACGCTTCAACTTTGTAATCCTATTTAGAGAGAATACTGACATACAGTATTTGTAGTGCCTTCAGGAACGTACGAGGAAAATGGGGTAATTCATCCACTTCAACGATACGACTAGCCTAATTGTTCAACGCAAGGAGGCATTAACTACTATTACGTAAAGTTACGTAATCTCTCTCCAATTAGTAGCGGCGCAACGATTCATGAAGTTGGGTATGGGTTCGGGAAAGTTTTCCCGACCTGGCTTCCTATTATTTTCGAATAGAAGATTTTATCCTATCATTGGGTGAGACTATTCACAGCAGAAATCCAGAGCGACGTGGAACTCGCGCTGATGGGTCAGGACGTTTTCTACAGTGCATTCACACATGCTGTGGGATTGACGGACACAGGACACAGAAAAAATAAGGAACACCGGAACCAAGGGCATTCAGGGACTTCCGAGATGCCTGATGCAGGCCACCCCCTGATAACAATATTCACCACCACCAATATTCACCATCACGCGCAGGCTAATCCAGAAATTAGTGGTGGGAGGACCTATATGCTGTACCAATTAAAACCAGCTATTAAAATTCGAAAAAATGCACATATTTGGCGACGAATAAGTTACAGCAACGGAAACACACCAAAAAATTAATTTAACATGCAGATTCATGACTTTGGGAGGAAGGAAACAAAAATGGAACAAATCCAGAAAAAAACCCGGAACGGGTGATCACCCCAACTGAACATCTCGGCGCATGTGCAAATAGGTCCATTGAGCCTCCCGCGCGTCATCGTTGATCTGAAGTACATTTTTAACAGCCGTATGGTAGAACAAGACCGCTCCACAGGGACTGTCGATATGGGAGAGTTGCGTTAATTTTGATGAGTTCGTGGGTCGATGGAAGGACTTGGCATTGCAGGACTGTGGTAGACTAATGGATTTGGACGTGTTGCTTGATGATTCGAGAGCCCAAGTCTTCCATAGGACATATTCTGCTGCAAGTGTAGGTCGTCGAGCACTTCAGAAAGTCTCCGCAGAAATCGTGGAATTCAGTTAACCTATACGTATCAGAGTTTACAGATCTGCAACATGGAACGACCTCATGAAGTTACTTGACAACTTTATTTTTTCGTATACCCAATGTTGCAGAGCTTGAACACCCTCAATGCTTCAGTTTTTGAACAGTGCTACCCTCTTCAGTTGTAAGCTGTGCCCAAACTAAATGAACTATAAAAAAAGAGAGCTATAATAGCATTTCGATATTTGACACATAGAGAGACCGCAGATGAATCCGATTTGGGAAGAGACGCTGAAAAGCACTCAGGATAGAGGATAAGCGAAAATCGTAAAAGCGAAAAAGCACTCAGGATAAGCGAAAATCGTTTCCATCTGGTGGATGAAATATCAGGTTGATTCATTTGAAATGGCGTTTCCTGGTACCATATGAAAATCCTATCATATTTCAGCCGATAATATAAGATCACTTTGACTTGTTGCATATTAAATCAAAGCTGATATTGTGACGGTGATTCTACTTTATTTGTTTTTGTTCTTCTTTTAATCTATCCTTTTTTCCCTGCAATTCCAGATGTCGGTAGAAAAGTCTCATATTCGTGTTTGCATGCTTTATGAATTCAAACTTGGAAGAAACGCCGTAGATGCGACCAAAAACATTTGTAAAGCTTTTGGAGATGGCGTTCTTCCTGTTCGAACGTGCCAAAGATGGTTCAAGAAATTTAGATCTGGTGATGAAAGCTTGGAAGATGACCCGGCCAGAAATCGAATCAGCGACCTCAACAAGGACTCCTTGGAAGATGTAGTGAACTCTGAGCCGTACTTAACGCAGTGGGAGTTGGCGAATAGACTTGACACTTCTCAGTCAACCATTTGCAGGCAACTTGAGGCGATTGGAAAAGTGCAGAAAATCGGAAAATGGATTCCGCACACGTTGTCCATTGAGAATGAGATGCAGCGCTACAACACTTGCATCTCTCTCTCTTCACGTCAAAATCGCCAACCTATCTTAGATCTAATCGTGACCGGAGATGAGAAATGGGCCCTGTATGTTAACATTAAGCGGCGGAAACAATGGGTGGACAAAGAATAGGTGCCAGAACCAACTCCAAAGGCTGGACTACATCCAAAGAAGATCATGCTCTGTGTCTGGTGGAATATGAAAGGGATTATCCACTTCGAGTTTCTTCCCACGAACCAAACGATTACTGGCGATCTCTACGCACAACAACTGGACTGACTACACCAAGTGCTACTCCAAAAGCAACCGGCACTGGTCAATCGAAAGGGAGTCATTCTTCTGCATGATAATGCTCGACCGCATACTTCTCGAATTGTGAAACAAAAAATCAGGGAGCTGCAATGGGAAGTTTTGGCACATCCACCATACTCTCCAGATCTTGCGCCATCAGACTACCACTTGTTTCGCTCGATGCAGAACCATCTGACAGGAAAACATTTTCAAAATGAAGATCTCAAAAACGAAATAGCTGCCTATTTTGTTTCAGTGCCAGCAGATTTCTATTCCAGAGGAATCCTGCAACTACCAAAAAGGTGGCAGGAGGTTATTGATTCAGATGGAAAATATGTTATTGATTAGTGTGTATTATATTGAATAAATTATTACTTTTAAAAAACAAAAAAAAACACCATTTCAAATGAATCAACCTGATACATTGGGAGGTACTTATACCAACATTGCAAAATGTGATTTTCATTTATTTTTGTAGATTTTGTAGTCTGGTCATGTACTGGAAAATGCCTCTGATATGGTCAATATGAGGTAGATAGCTAGTTAGCCATTTTGTTGGATGCATATTCTGATTATGTATTTTTGACAAATTGAGAAAATATATTTCTGTATGCAGCTGGTGAAAATGAAAACGTTTTGGGAGAATAATGCCAGTGTGATCCTCTTCCTGCGCCGGTTTGGATGACCCATCCTTCGCTCGCTGGTGAAGAGTATGGATAGCATTGCTCCTCATCTCAGCAAGCATGATGTTCGATTTGTTGCCATTGGGTTGGAGGACCTGGGGTCTGCTGAATTCCATAAGGGCAACTTTTTCAGTGGAGGTAAGTGCTCTGCATCATACCAAAGCCAACCACAAATAGAGCAGGGAAGGTCTGTTAGCTTTTAGGCTATATTGGATTGTTGCAGAAATTTTTTTTGAGTGACCTAACAGCAAGATACTTAAAAAATGGATGATAAAGACTCGTATGTAATTTCTTGGATTGACCAGATCTTTCCTATGGCACCACAGTTTTATAATGTACATGCATTGGTTCTTTTTTTTTTCCAGAGCTTTATATAGACCCTACAAAGAAGACATTTTCTGATCTCCAGTTCAAGGACGTTGGCCTTATTCAAATGCTTCCCTCTTTGTTCGACAAAAAGGCCAGGGATGCCATAAACAAGGTGAGAGAACCGAAGCTAAACATAAGAATTAATGTGTCCCTAGGATTTAGTTTTCAGTTGTTTGCTTCTTCTTGTGGTTTCAGTCTCGTGAGCAAAAAATTGGTGGAGATATGAAGGGAGACAAAAATCATTATGGAGGAGTGCTTGTGGTCGACAAGGGGGGCAAGCTTGTGTTCCTTTACCGTCAGCAGCACTTTGCTGAATTCCCAACTCCGGAAGAAATTCTCCAGTCACTTGGCATCTCATAATTGTTACCTTGTGATCCATGTTATCTTCCTACTAATCACTTATGCAAGATAATTATGCCATTATCAAGGTGCTTCTTGTTATGATTTTCCAGTCTTGCAATTGAGAAGTATGTGATTGTCTTTTGCATGATTTCATTACAATAGTGGAATTTATTTGTTGTGTTTTTTTGTGGCATGCAGTGTGTGGACACTTGCTTTTTCTGTATCTTGCAAGTATCAGTAGAAATTAGAGATCGACTGATGTATCAGTTGCCATTATAAATCAGCTGATATGCCCATATCAGTGAGTATTCCCTTAGGCTCTTCCAAACCTTATTTTTGCTGATATCTAAAGTATCTTTGCAGTAAAAAGAAATATGACTAGGACTCTTTTCCATGCCCATATGGAAACCATGAGGCATGTGATATAGCCAATATGGCATTATCCAAGAGGTGAGGAATAGCAGGTCTTTTGCTCTGCTTGTGTTCTGGTCTTGCACATGGACACAGACCTTTGCTCTAAGGCTTAGGTTTGGCCTATGCTTTGCAGCCTAACTTCATTGTGAGTTCATCAAGGAGAATTTGAAGTGAAATCAAGCTGTCCTGTTGAATCTTCAATTTGGTTTTGTTCATGCTGGAATGTTGGCCAATATTGGAATTGGTAAAATTGGTAAAATCTAATATCAGTCGATCTCTTGTAGAAATAGGCACTTTTTCTATCCATTCATTAACTGCAGCAAAAACAATCATGTTGGAGAGATGAATTCCTCCACTTCCACAAAATGGAAGCTTTACATTTTCTGGTCTTGCCACATGCATGACAACTGGTTAGGTTAAGTTAATCTGTGATGATTTGCCTTCATGTGCTCAGGGTGTCCATATAATGGCATCACTGCAGTTTGAGATGTATGTAGTTTGAGATTTTTTTAAAGATTATTGCTGATATTCATTAGACTATCTGATTTGTTTCAGTGTAATTGAATGCTTCCTATCAAGATGATGTGAACTGGAGCAGCGAAAAATGACACTGGGAGATGAAAACTATAGTTATCTCTTGGTTGATGATGAGTCTGTCTGCTCAGTCATATCGAGGAAGTTTAACATATATAATGCAGTCCTTATTTTCTTGCAATAAACCCTTGACTTGCAAAAGCCCATGCTTTTTCCTCAAGAGGCAGGAAAGGGTGTGAACTTCACATTTTCTATTGATGCAGTCAAAAGGGCATGGTAATAGTCTATAGTTGTGAACTGTTCAAACAGATGACTTGTAGTTTCTAAAGATTTTTTGAGAGGCTGAGGAAACCTTATAAATAATGTTGTTAGAATCACGATCTGTAAATTAATTTCTGTCCAGTATTTGATGTGACTCCGTTGTCAGGAACCAGGTTGGAAATGGTCTTCAGGTGATACTTGTCACAAAAATAAGTTTTTATGTCAGTTGGACTGTCGTAAATGCTCACTCTAACTTATTTTGGTCGCCGACATTCACTAGGACGAGAAAGCTTATTAGCGGGAAGTTGACCTTCCTGAGCGTGAAATGAGTTTGTAACGAATCTTTTGCAGATGAAGGAGAAATACGGTAACAGTCTCTTAAATGAGGTCCTTGAACGACTTGGACTTTCATAGGAAAATCGACGTTCTCGTCGGTCCGCCGGACGGACAAACGACATTGCTGATGGAGAGCCTGGCCACGAACGGCATGCTGACCCTGTAGTAATGCACCAATTACAACGTGATCTTCCATGCCGTCCATAGGAAAGAAGACGAAGGACCTCAGGTTATGAAAGATCTCAAGGAGAGCAATCTACGTCAGGGGTTCCCAAGCTTTTGGGTCATTGGGGTCGCACAGACCCTGGGTTGCTGGCCCGCAGGATGCAAAATCGAAAGCCAGTACTGTGAAATTGTCCAACGAGGTGCCAATGTAGAGGGAAGCGGAAACTTTCTCGATCAGAAAACCTTAGCTCCCCTTCAGTTGCAGAACGGTGAAGCAAAACATACTTTATTTATTAACGCGGTCCAACATTTACAGCTTAAATATGAGTATTGTGTGTTCCTACCACCGCCTCGGTAGAATTTTGCTTTAGCTTTCCAGGGTGGATAGCCTATTTCCAGATTAATTTGAATGTTCTTTCTGAAAGTTGAGATTCAATCGGAGACACACAATCCGTTCATTTAGGTTGTGTCATTGTATTAGAGGATTGATCGATCGAGCCATTATGGGTGAACTCAGTAAGTTTGCCAGCAATAAATCAGGTTTCTCCATCATGGACGAGGAGACGAGGACAGAGACGGACTACTTACACCTTTTGGACGATAGGAGTCCGAAAACGGATCTCGAAATTCGAGAGTTGAGTTCTTCACAAGGCTATAATGAGTTTTCGAATGCATCCGACCAGGATTGGCTTGGTGGGGTAAACAGGGAAAGGGATTTAGGGATCATCATGGAGGTGGGGCTGAAATTCGTGGAGCACTTGCAATCAACTGTAGCTTCATGTAACAAGATCCCGGGCTCCATACGGCGTTCTATTACCAATAATAGCCAGCGCGTTATTCATCCGTCATATCCGGCGCTGGTATGGTACCATTTGGAGTGTAGCGTTCATTTTTGGAAGCTAGCAAATAAAGTGGATTTAACGACGCTGGAGAAGGTTCAGAGACTGGCTACTTCGATGATAAGGGAAGTACAGGGACTTGGGTACGATGACGTTTAGACGCATCGGGCCTGCGTTCACTGGGGAGAAGGTCAACGGGAGGAAACTCATCGAAGAATTCATTCAACAGCATCGAAAGCTTTGATGCCGTGGAGCGTGGAAAGTTTTTCCTGCTTGATGGTAACTGCAGATCGACAGCGAACTGTTTAAAATTTGAATGTCACGTTGCGGAATACCTTTTCCTGCCCCTTCCGTGGGTGCTTGAAGAGATGGTTAGATGCTTCCATGGACGAAACAGAAAATATAGTTGTAAATAGCTTGGCATTTAACTGACTCGTCAATGTGTCCAAATATTTATCTTTTGCATATCTCAGACGAGAAGAGATAAAAGGAGAGCTCGATTTCGACTCGAATGCCAGTATGAGTATGTATACTTCCCACGAGTCAACCCCCAAGTCATGAACCTGGAAGGATCGATTTCTTTTTCTCAGTATTCCGACTGACGCAACCGAGAGTGAAGCATCCGGTCGCAATGCTTAAGCAAAAACAGATAAGTACGAGTATGCGGAGCTACGCGTCATTCCACCACGATCGATATGCATGTTTCTACGAGCGCGAGAGACCCCTGGTCCATCTCAGACGGAAGTGCAGCTGTTTCGGGTTTAGTCTTTCCTCTAAAACCGCAAGGGTTTTTTTTTGTGTAAAGGGAGAAAGTATTGGCGATCTCTCGCGAACCGAAGCGTTATGCCCCACGGTTTCCCGAGACCCGAGGCGCTTTCACTTCGTACCCGGAAACCTTTTTTACCCTCAGAGAGAAATAAGGGAACCTTCGAACGTTCTTCGTCGTGCAGGTTATCGTACGCGAAAACGGGAAAGCTCGATTCGTGCATGCATCCAGACGACTGGACGCCGTTCCGTTTCCGCCCGTGGCCAAAACTCACCGTTTTGAAGGCGACCGAAATCTTCGAAGATGAAAAATGGTCATCCACTCGATGCAGTTCGTCGACTCGCTTCCGTCTGTCGACATCCCGCGGGTTCGTCGCAGCCGGTTTCACAGCAGACCGCAGCAACCTCGATGGAGCTTTGCAAGCGTGACTCGGGTTCTCAAAAAGAAGCCTTAAAAAAAGTCGGCTTGGCGCATGGTTCGCATTGTCTCGCTCGCTCCGTGGCGGTTTCCGGCGCCACTTATAGTCTGTCACTGAGATCGATAGCCGCGTCGACACGAGACCCTCCTCCTGGAAATGAAAAATATTCTTTGAGCTCGAGGGATAGGTTTTCGTTATGGGATGGGAATACGGATTGCGATCTTATTTTTGACTTTTCTAAAGAGCCGCAAAGTGGACGAGTGGACGTCTCATGCGGAATGAGGAAACTTCGACAGTAGCTTTGTAGAGGGTCGTAAGCTTTTCAAATTTCGTTGGCATTTCGTCCTCGAAACCCCGGATTGTTGAGTCGATCGACGTGTCGGCCGACGAGGACCGTCCTCGATTCGTCTTCGCTTGAGAGCAGTTTCTTCATTCCGCACAGTTCGCACAGTTCGAACGTGAGTTGATGTCTCATCCCGGTTTCTCGGCACTTCGCCACTAACTTCGGTATGGCAGGTTTTGCAGGCACTTTCACGTCGGGATACCTTTCCACGAAATTTTCACAACATATCACGTGAGATTCGCTTTGAATTATCAGCGATAAAAATCCGCTGCTGTGATGAAAACCGCATCGCTCGCAACACTGCTCACTGCTCTTCGAGAAACACCAAACACGTACCGTTCTGGAAGCTTTCGCAGCTTTCACCCTGCTTGTCACCGCGTGAGTCCACAAGCATTTCCTGCGGTATCGACAAACTATCAGCAAACTATCGCAACTATGACGGAAGACGACCTCCAACAGGAAACGGCAGTCGCATGCTACAAAACCAAAATCTTGGTTTTCACTTAGTGATCTTCTTGAAATGAAATTTCTGCTTTGATTTCTTATGCACCATACTCTCTGATGGTGGCACAGATCGGATGAGGAATTACGCATTTAAATTCACGCGATGACGTGGCAGAGGCCAATCGTTTAGGCTTCGCATTCTGCTCCAATGCGAGAAGAAAAGCCGGTGGGGAAGGAGTGAGCACGTCGAATATTCCAAGTGTTCTAGATGTTCGTGTCCGGCGAGAAAATCGGCGTTTTGAATTGCGGTTGGGCCCTGCGGAAAATGCCGAAAATCGCGATCAATCGACAAGACATTTTAGCCAAAATATCCTCCTTTTTCTCTTCAGCGGCTTAATTAAGTGCCCCGAGCACAAAAGTCATCCGCACTTTTAAAAAAATCTCGGTTGAAACAATCAGCCGTTCAATTATTGCTCGACAGGCGGTTCGTTACGCCGGCAAGCCCTTCTTTGCTTTCGAGGACTTCTTCCCACGCAATTCTCGCTCTTTTTTCAGTATGAGCTCAGAACTTGACAAAAATCCGATCAGGGCTAAATGAGCCAATTGCTATCTCACTTTTAAAAAACTAGGTTGTAGTTTATGCGTTTGAGCAGCCTGATAGCCAACCTTGAAGATTTTCCATTTGAAAGCAGCTGTAAATTACTTCTGGCGCTTGCTCAGTCTTGAAAACTTCGAAGAGGATCAAATTTGTGTCGAGCGGATGAGATTAGTCAGATGGCTCTTTCGTATGTCTTCTAAACGTGAAAGACTAACTTGGACCTAAAAAAGACTGAAATCAGGTTATTATTTGCGGACATTGTATTTCGAAGAACGGACGGGAGAGATAAACCCAGGAGGATTCGTTGCCGAAAGAAGATGGAGCCCATCGATTGACTTAAAATGACTTAAACTCGGCGATTAGGACGGCCTCGATTGAGCAGTATTCAGGGATGAGTTCACTGTCGTCACTGAGTTCACTGTCGTCTATGGCGCTCGTGACTCGGTTGCTTCCAGATCTGCTTCCCCTTTTTGGTATCAGACGTTGGCCTAGTGAAATGAGTTTCCCGTGATTCACCGCTCGAAGAGGAGGCGGTATCGCTCGATCCGGAAGAACAGCAGCCGGTATCGCTCGATCCGGAAGAACAGCAGCCGACATCACTCGATCCGGATGAACAGCAGCCGGTGTACGATCCGCGAGTTGTTCCCGTCTCCGCGGTGGAAAGGGTGGACCCCGTCGTACTGGCACGTGAAGGTTTGGATCCTGAGGATCCTGAGGTATGCAACGCTGAATACGGGCTGTGGCTCTGACTCCAGGAATCAGTTTCGCTCCTGTCACTTTGGGAACTTCTGGTCGTGGACAAAGTATCCACCGTCGGCGACAGGTCGCTTCTGGATCCGGTGGAGCGACCGGAAGAAGAGGAAGGCCCGTCTGTCGAACTTGCAGACCGCGTTCTAGCGATGCCGTTTGACTTATCGCTCGACCCTGCGGAATCCGGTCCCTCTCGCAGGGACCAAAGATGACCCGTGGATCTGAAATCGACGTCATCGAGACAATATTTCATCCGACGAATGCTTCCTTCTCTCCGCACCGAGTCGGATTTCTTCTTCATCGTTTCCAGCCAGCCGACATCGAATAGTCGATCCGTCCCGATTCGTCTCGGGGTGTTCCATTCACCTGTTCGTGGAGCGGTGAAACCCACTTTTAAGTACAGTGCATTCCAAAAATCACTCTGTTATTCAGGGAACTATGGGGCGCCCACGAAAGTACGTATGACAGGGGAATCGGATGGTCGACCGAATTGACTATACAAAAGCCGAAGCGCATAAAGAAATGAGGTGATGTGATGGCGCTGTCATCGTGTTGCGTCCTTACGGTTGCTAGAACTTCGAATGACTCATGGAATGCCCTGAATTCTTCTGTACTGCTTCTTTTTCGTGCATGTCACCGACGTCGGAGGTGACAGTACCTTGCTCCGTGTTATCTGCTTGATCTCGCCTGGATCCGTTCCACTTCTGCCTTGCTGACAGAAGAGTTGAGGCCGGGGAAGTGATTGTTGTCACGTTTGAAAATATCGAGGAATCGGCATCGTGCAGAATACAAGGAATTGTCGATGATTCAGATGCAGTCGTGCCGGTGTGAGAAACTGTCGACTTCACATCTGTCGACGAAGATGCGATGCTAGATGATCCCCAATGTGTTGAAGACGTGACTGCAATTACTGTTGAGGTCTGACACTCTAGCCGATTCCGTTCTCATCGGGTGCAATGATTCAATTGCAAGCATCTTCCGTGTTGAGGGTGTGGACATCGAAGGAACGCTCGGAACGTCTACAGACTTGTTATCGTTGCGAGTGAATATTTTGCTGGTTTCAGCTGTCGCTTCGAATTCAGAGCTACTCTGGGTCTCTGACTCTGACTTGGGAATCCTCGCCTTGGAAGCCGAAACAGAATTTGAGGAATACCTGGCGGTCGTGGAGCTGGACTCGTGATCGGTCAAGAAACTGAAGTTCTTCGGAATACTCGCGTCCTCGAGTTCCCATAAGAAATGTTCCCATCTGAGGGTTGAAAGACTCAAAACAGGCGACAGATTACCCTGTGGAATAGTGTGTTGCGATCTATCTCTATTATGCGAGCCTCTTGCCAATACGCATACTTGGTCATCTCCAAGATGCTTATCCTCGAGTTTCTGAACCCTATACTCTGTTTTGCTTCGATTGAGAGTGCTCGTTGAGAAGGACCTTCCGAACGATCTCGAATCCGAGCTGGATCTTTTCCAGAGCATTAATTTATTCTTCGGGCGGAATCTTTCCGATGGACTTCTCATGAGGATCCTTGATCGTGCCGAGAGCAACGACGCCTGCGCAGCACCATTTGCTGCCCTCATAATTTTCCCCGAAATACACTTACATGCGGGACTTTCATAACCAGATTCATATGGGGAAGATTGGGAAGCCTTTGGATACCCTTTAGCTAAAGTTGGAATGGAATCGAACACGGCTTCCAACTCTTGACCCGATCCGGAGGGTGTAACGGTGGGATGAATCTCAAAATGAATGCGTTACTGAAATGAAGGTTTCTGGGTCTTACCTCTTAGCGGTTTTCTGTAATCATCTACTAATTCCATTCCTGAGGGCTTCATCCGGTGTTCACGATAAAGATCCAGACCCACAGCCGACACGTCTGTTGATCCACTCAGGAGTTCGCACTTCGTTCTTCCATCCACGTCCTGCCTCGATTCGGGTGCAGATTTCACCGCAATTTCTTCTGAGGCAGGGTCAGCCTTCTGGTGAATCATCGACAGATGAAATCTTTTGAGCTGCGTTGAAGACGCATGCAGTGCTTCGTCCAGCCTATTCCCCTCGTTATGTTTCTTACGGTACCTATCAGTCTTTTGGGAGGCGCTGTCAATTGTGTCCAAAGGTGTATTGTTCCTATGGCACCTCGGGATAGAATGTGTTGCTCGCTGACCCAAGCCAACTTTTCCGGTGCTGGAAGGGGACAATGAAGCTGTCTGACTCCGGGAATGCTCATTATTTGAATGAATACTCGTTTCAGTGGTTGTGCTCGTTCCAGAACTCTTAACGGAGAAAAGTGTACTTTCTGAAGGGAATGCTCGTGTGGTAGCTCCCTCACGGGACACAACATGGATCTCGGAGATTTCAGCCGTGTTTGCATCTCTGGATTTCTTGGAAGACCTTTGCGATGACTCCGCCCGAAGAGTCGGGTCGAAACCGTGGAAGAGCGAAGTATCGACTATGCCATTTGCAACGAGTTTCTTGATCCGATCAGCCAAAGGAACGTCCACTTCCGTCTCGTACGAATTCGTCGGGGCTCCTCCACTTTCATATCTCCCCTTCGTTTCCGAGTTTCTCTCTTGGTTTTTTCTTGTTCCCCTCAGTCGTGCTGTCTCCTTCAGCCTGAGTGTTTTCTCAGAGGGAGATGTTCTGGATTCCTTCGTCGTGGCTTTGGAAAGAGACGTCATGGAAGATTCCGAACCGGATGAAGTTTCCTCGTATCTTCCCAAAGCCTCTGAAACTTCGCAAGAACTTTCGGAGGCTAACGTTACTCCCCACCTTTTCCATTCTGGATTTCGAACAGGCGCTGAGGGTTTGAGATGCTTGCGACCTCGAGGATCGTCCACGGGATATTTCGGTTCTCTTCCGAACTTCGTCTGGGCTGACAAATAATTCTCATCGGATCTGGTTGAGGCTTCAGTGCTTGTGGTGATCGCCGATGTGATCGATGGACTCGTGCAGGATTGAGCTGTTGACGAAGCGGAAAATAAATGTCAAAAAGTGCTAGCAACGGATTTGCGTTATTTTTGAGACAAGATTTAAGGACACATACCGATTGCGGGTGTTTCCGACGAAGAAATTGCAGAGGCGAACTCTCCACCTGATTTATCTCTAGGTTTCTTTCTCGAGGTTGCTGAAGACAGTTTTGTGGGTCTTGTCCAACTTGAGGCTTTTGAGGAACCTGGAGATTCTCTTCCTTTCCTTTCTTGTTCACTTTTTGGGGAAGGAGGTGGTAAATCGGCGTCAATTCCAAGTGCCAGTTCGGAAGCTTCATCTTCGGGTCTCACTCCAGCTCCAAGCGTTCTGCCAAATCCTGAGAGTTTCATGCTGTGTCCCATTCGCGTCGCAGATGTTCGCATCGATGAATCAGGACTGCTTGTCGTCGAAGATTCTGATGACGACGACGTCGTCGTGGACTCCACTTTGGGAGGCAAAGGGATTCCGATTTCTGAAGAATCTTCAAGAGGTGAGACTCCAAGGTTAATCTTGCCCTTTCTCGTCACTGTTGGTCTTTCGAGCTCCGTTTTCTCCCCGTCTTTGGCCATCGAAGCAGATTTCTTTTCACGTTGAGAACTTCTCGAATTTAACTTCATGCCATTTACTTGTTTGGGAGTCGAACGCATGACGACACTTTTTGAAGTGCCGATCTTGACGTCATCGGGAGATGCTGTTGACGCTGGTTTCTCCGCTTTCATTGCGCCTACTGAAGGTATTTTATTTACTTCTTTATGTGTCAGTCCTGTGTCTTGCTTCCAGGGCCGTACCTCTGCTGCGGATTCCCCTGAGATTCTTCCCTCGGTCGGTTTCACGGAAGTCGTCCGAGACGATTTCTCGCTTCTCGGCCTCGACGCTTCATCGTCGGGGTCGAGGGACACCAGGGCGTCGCGAGCCTCCTTTCCCCAGGTCTTCCCCGAAATCTTGTATTTTTCATATTTTTTCGAAGATTGTGGCGCTGTGGACGGGATCTCCGCGGTCTTGCTCCTGTCCTTCAAAGATATTTCGCTTTCGGATTCTGAAACTGACCGCTTTGAGGATTCTTTGAGTGCCGTCGATGACGAACTCTTGGTTATAATTTCCTCTCCGGGTTTTATTTCCTCGGAAGAGTTCCTTGAAGGCTCTTTCGAGGACTCTTTGAACTTCGTACCCGTTCGCTTGGATGAAGTCTCGTCCTTGAAAGCCTCTTTGGACACCTCACCTGAAGGTTCTGATGGGTCTTCTTTCGGAGCTGGTGCAGATTGACCTTCCTCGGTAATGATTCTCAATTTGTGCAACGCTTCGTGGGACGACTTTTTCTCAAAGAACGCTTGCGTTAATTCCTTTGAAACTCGAGTCTCCGACTTCTGTTTTGATAGATTTAGATCCACAGTGACACATTTTCCATCTTTGGGCCGAGCTTTCCCCCCATCTGCTTCTCTCATCATGTGCTTGGGGCTCTCTGCTGCTCTGGGCGACGGAAGTGCGACGCAGATGGGTCCACTCTCGAAGGCGTCCATACCGATTGTCTTGGGAATTCCAGGTGGCATTCCCGTTTGGCTCGCGCACTTGGACGCTCTCCCGATGTTCTCGCTCGAATTCTTCAAGATGTCGTCCTGTGTGATATCCGAAGAAAGTCGAAAAGGTCGCACAGATTTTTCTTGAAGACTTGTCGTCGCCGTCCCCATCGTACTCGATACTTGCGTCTCGGAGTTTTTATCCTGTTGCAAACAAATGACTTTCTCTGGGGTTCCAGAATAGAAACTCATATTTACTGGCATATGGCTTAACCTCCATCTTAAACTACCTTTTGTGAGACTGACGAGGACGCTTCGGAAGGTTTCTCCATCGTCTTGGGCAAGTCTTGAGATGAAGCAGTGGCAGTAGGTGCATTGATGGAAATGGACTCGGATGTCTCCAGGATTTCCAGTATACCCGAAAGTGTCTCAGTCGGAAGGACGTTCTGCTTAAAACCCGTTGTTTCGGTCGTCGAGTTGGATTTCGTCCCTTTCAACGTCTCGGAATTTGACGGCACCGTCAACGAGATTGTGGCTCCAGATACTGATGGCACTGTCGCGCTCATTTCAGCGGCTGTAGCACTTGATGATATCGGAGACACTTCTGATATCGTGATCTCAGGTTCTTCCGGTTCCACGTTGAAATCCGTCATTATTGCTTTCAGAGCCGCCAATCTCCGCTTTACCAAGGCTTCTGCCCTCTCGGCTACTTGGAAGGCATGGGACTTGAGGTCAACTTCTGGCATCTGCAGTGGCGCCTCTTCCCAGGTGGTTGGCTCCAGCAAGGAAATGTTGGGGTACTCTGGCTTCTGTAAGAGAGTCCTGGTATCCAGGCTCTCACCCGGAGTGCCATAGAGGAACCTTTTAGACATCGGGATCAAATGCACGGGTAGACGATTCGGAATATCCAAGTTATGAGTTCTCCTCAGCATGAGATGCAAGGCCAGGGCGAACTCCTCCTTGTCCAGTCTTCCGTCCTTATCCAAGTCCGACTTCCTCCATATGCGTTCGGCTACAAACTGGGGAAGTTTGTAAGCGTTTATGGCGTTCTTGCCTTGGGTCAAGGTCAGTTTCCCGTCCTTCGGTTTGCATTCTTTGAAAATTCGTCCGTATTGCTCTAGAAAAGGTTGCAGAGCCCAACGACTATTGTAATCCGATGTGAATTCGGGGATGCGAGCCGAAGGCGCGCTTTCGAACTGAAACGTGCCTCTCTTCGGGCTCAAATTCAGCAGTTGAGCCTTCTTGGCCAGCAACTCCAAAATTTGCTTCCTCAATTTTTGCAAGTCTGATACGAGAAACTCATCTGACCGTCTGAGAGCACTTTCGTCCAGAGGCTTCAGCTGGGAAGGATCGAAGTACAACAACTTATCCCAAAGATATTCCAGATTGGGAAAGTTGGTCTCCTTCACGCTTCGTTCTCTCTGTAACCGAATGAAGGTCCTATTTAAATCATACAGATTTTCCAACCAAGCCATGTCTTTTTCTGCTCGAGAGCCCTCGGCTTGGATACTACGATGAAAGATATCATTGATGTAAGCCTGGGATTTGGCCAAGTTTCCTCGGTCTTCCAGGACATTCGCCATCCGGAGCAGGTGTAAAAGTTTTCCATGCGAGGCATCGAAGATGAGATCTTTGTGGGAAAAGATGCGACTCGTGAATGGGTTTTCCAGACGTTTCCTGCCGGTCAGATATATGGGAATGGGGTTGCTGGTATCCAGATGACGAGATACCAGGGATTGAACCGTGGCCATTCGGTTCAACATTTCGGCGACTTTCATGTCTTCGGCTCGGGTGAAGACGACGCTCACTCGATCCCCGCTGAATCGAAGAGCCTGGATCATCTTAATTACCTGAGGCGATAAGCTTTCGGGTATCGATCTGACATCGAAGAACATGAAGATCCTGTCTGCCTTCAATCCCAGCCAATATACGAGAGGGAGTTCGTGGAATGCCCCATGTTTCTTCGAGACATCAGGGCCCCATGGTAAGCCCGGGAATTCCACCAAGTCCACTTCTTTCAGGTTCGGCGAATCGAAGACATGGACTTTGACTTTTCGCAAAATGCCCAACCCGAACTTGGATATGCCTTTGAGCCTACCCAATTTCCCGGAACTGACGGCTTTGGTCCCTTCTAGGGGATTCTGATCCGAGTTCCCGTGGGTTATGAAGAGGATCTCCTTGAGACCAGGGGTCGTCTTCAATGGTTTCTCCGTGAAGGCCTTGAGAAACGGAGTCTTACCGGAAGATCTCGGTCCGATCAAGAGAATCAGGCGTCGGGCGTTGAAATCCGACTCCCTCAAAGCCGGCGAGTATATGACGTGAAAGTCGCAGGCCACCTCCAAGGGCTGCACATTGGTTCGATAACCCACGAACAATGCCTTGCCGATGGCGTCCAAGTCCATGCTGCCGGCGGGTGAGCTCTACCAAAAAAAAGTAGAATTGCGCTATCGGCCTATAATTTTTTTTTCGTGTGGCGAGTAAGCCCTGGGATTCAGAGAAGAGACTGAAAATAATGGGCATAACAGGACTCCGTTAACACGGAGACAAGGACAAAACTTACTGGCTCATTCAGCAGAAGGGCAAAGAGGAGAGAAAATTTTGAAAGGTGACGGGAGATGCAGTAAACTGAAAGTATTTACTCCAAAACAGGTCCTTGCACCTTCACTAGAACGACAAAGGTACTTCAAGGAAGTCTTGTATATTTCGGAGGAGGTTACCCGAATGTGACAGGAACAATCTCGAGTTCGTATACCCATATGTCATGGTCACGACAAGAAGGAAAGACCATTTTATTTCCCTTCCTTTATTTCTCCTGCAGAGCTTGAAATGGAGGTACGACATACGTATCATGTACATGTCGAGGGGTTCTGTGGAATTCAGGGGGATTCTGAATCTTCCTTGTTGGATACAGGATTTCGATAAACCCGCAGGTGTAGTGAAATCGTCTCGGAATGTTTCCATCGTATCGCCTCCCACAATGGAGTTTCCGAATCATCCGGTTTTGCGGTCTTTGCTTCCATCATTTTGTTTACTCGTAGGAGGAAACGGAATCATCGAGACACCCAGGAGAAATGAAAATTTGCATTGTGAAAGCAGTTGAAGCATTGTGAAAATAAAGCAGTCAATAATTCGCGGAGCCATATCAAATGGAAGTTAATCCACAACAAAAAGTTGCAAATCGTTTGGGGAGATGTCATGGGTTCCCCGAGACAACTTCTGACGCTAGCAGATGGGTCCTTCGTACCCACTAGTATGACTCATTCCTGTTCGTAAAGCATTTAAGGACACCGTGACGCCATCGGGCACCTCGACGGCTTGCTCATTCTGCGCATTCCTGAAGAACGGTCGTCAATAGTTTGCAGAATGAATGCTGGAACAGAAAGGAGACCGCGAACGAAAACGGTCGGCGCAAAGCATCCACTCCAATACTCTGAACGACATCCCATAGTCGCGATCCCATTTCGCGGACGGGATTCCGAAAGCTCTCTGATGACGGAAGCATTTTGAGAAGTAGCACCTCAAAAATAATTATGTTAAGTATGCTACTTTCACAAAGCTAATTTTTTCTCTCATTTTCTTGAAATTCTTGCTATTTTCTGACCTACTGGATAGAAAAAAAAGACCCCCCCCCCCCCCCCCCCCCCCCCCCCCCCCCCCCCAAAAAAAAAAAAAAAATTAAATTACTAGGTCCGCGCTGAGACCTTCAGTGAATTCCCATTTGTCAATATAACCACAGCCTTCCCCATGCCTCTTTCTTCAGTAGAGGCAGGCTGTAGCCGGGGCGGCACTCTTCACCCTTCAGCCGTCCACATTTGGAAGAATCGCCAGCGATGGGACGAGTGGAGCCCCGGGATGGAGAATATTTGAGCCAGGGAGATTTAGAATCTCCCTAGGGTTTTTTTTTCACATTCATGCGACATAGAGATGATTTCACCTTACCCGCGGTCTTTATCAAAAATTCTGTATTAATCGTGATTAATCGTGAGCCATTTAATCGATAAATCGGATTTTAAGCGAGCCCCTACTTCCCTCCCTAAATGTGGCGAATGAAAGACGTTAAACCATTACAAGAACAATTTTCGCGGCCGTTGCTGTCCGCACAGCCAGCCCAATACGTGCACGGAATCGGGTGTGTCCGAGTGGGAAGTTCATTGGACGTGATGGGAAAATGGGTGTCAGGAAAGTCTAAGGTGTCTGCTTTCCCGGGTGTCCCAGACACCCTCAAGGGTAAAGGATGGGAAAAAAACTAGTCACGTAGCGCTCTTAAGTGGAGGAAGAGACAGGGAATAGCCCTTCTTTCTCGTATATGACTTTCCTTCCATTAACGTCTTTTTCTTCCTTCCTTTCACCTTGATTTCCTTTCGTCTTCTGACAAGGACTCACCACGATCACTCGCGATGATCGCGTAAAGGCATTTCGTTTTAATACCGCCATCTCCTGCCTTTCGATTCCGCTACATATGCTTGGCAAATCTATCGTGTTGGGAGACCAGATTCCTATTGGTTTTGCTTAATGGCTGGAAAAAGTAGTTTTGTCATTAGTGCGGCCGCAAAAATGCGGTTCAGAGCGTATTTCCCCCCCACTGTGTATCTCGCTGCTTTTGAACGAGACCGCGTTCATTGGAACAGACCTGATCGGAGTAGGTTCCTAGAGGATTTTTTTTCGCGTGGCCGGGACATTTCTTATGGACACGAATGTGGAAAACATCCTCAGCCGAATTTGAAAATCATTCTCGCTGAAACGCATCGATGTGGAAGTAACACCTCGGGCTCGTACGAGTTGAGCCACTACAGTAAGGGCTTTCAGCCGATGTAAGCCTCGATAAAAAGCTGCCCTGAAGCGTCTCGGTTTCAAGCTTATGGGTAGGACAGAGGGAAGCAGGAGAGGAAAAGAATAATCAGACAAAGGGAAACAGCGATGTGTTCTGAAAAAGTAAATGTATTTTACTCCGATCTCTTTAACTTCATGCGTCTTGATGCCGAAGGACGCAAACAGAATGGACTTCTCATTGCTGTCCCCATCATGTCCAATGTCATTCAGTTCACCTTGATTCCCTGCATGTATTGCGACTGTGCAGGACAGCAATAACCGCTCCAGGGCTGATGGTCTTATAGGGATGGGGGGGTATGGTTCTGTTGTTCAACCCCACAGTCACAAATTGCGGCTAGAGTACTGCAGGCCTCGTGAACAGGAGGATTGCCGTGAAAAAGCAAAACACAGCGTCAACATTTCTCTCCTTTTTCTCCCGCTGGTTTCCTTCTCTTTCTGCATAGAGGTAAAAAATAAATTGGCCAGTAATGGTGGCCTTATGAAGTACGTTGTCGATCGGCAAAACTCCCTTTAAACATGAGAAAAATATCATGATCGGCTGATGGCTGCGTGCGGAATTTGCTTTGAGGGGAGAGCCCTGGTTGGATGGACTCAAGTTTGATTTCTGGATGCCATTGGTGCATTCAAGAGTGGTGGTGGACGCTCTGACGTTCAATTGCCTCAATATTCTTGCGTGAAATCCGAAACAAAACTAACATAATAAATCATGATACATGATTAGAAGAAACCTGTGAGGTGTGATTAGTTCAAGTAGATGTGGCTTTAAAAAAATTAACTAAACGCTAGTTCAGTACGAATGTTCTTAGCATCTCACTCTCAAAACTTTTTGACCGCCCTTCGTAATCCAGCTTTGTTTACTTAAGGTTTCATTAGCTATATCAGAGAAAACGTTCAGTGCCCCTGTTGTAAACTCGCACTAAGGAACTATCTAATTCCAGAGAACAAAGCGATCAAAAGTGGGATTTTTCTCATTGTGCTATGTAATATTCTTCTCTTCATGTTCATCAAGTATGCATCGAATGGAGATTCATCAGTCTCGCCGAAATGAAAGCTCGGCTTCGTCGATGAATGACACACCGGAACAAAGGAGACTGAAGATGTATGGATTTTTGGATCGTGAAAAGAGCTGGCGGATGACAAAAGAGGCTGGACCAGGAGAAGCATGAAGAATGAGATAATGAAGGCTGAGTATCTGCGAGGGGCATCCCCAGGAAATTGTCTGCCAAGAACATCCATCGCCTTTCTCAATGCGCACATCGTGGAGGATTGACACAGTCGTCCTTCCGGGAGTCCCCCGCATGGCAGCATCATGAAGTTCCTCCTTTACACGAAGGCTATCTTCACGAGGGTCCTGTTCTCGGCTCATGGTTTCGTAGCCGTGTGGCGTGTCACTTCCGTGAAACAAGATCCCATTTATTGGTATCTTTCCGCTGCAATTTTCGTGCTCGTCCTGGAGAGCATTTTCACCTTGACACTCAAGAAGAACCAGGAATGGACTTGGTACTGACGATCGCGTTTTCTGATCGGTGTTTTGTCAAAATTTATTCTAACCTTTCCTGTCAATTTTTGGTTTTGTTCATGTCTCAAAGACATTTCTTGCTTTCTTTTGTTCTCATTTTATTTATTTTACCTCACTCGTGCGATCGCTGGTGTAAATGAACCGCTTTGTTTTCTTTTTCTTCAGGTTTTGCCCGAGTGTCTTTTTCTACCTGGGAAGCGTCGTCCCGTCCATTTGGCTCCTGGAATTCGACAAATTGGATCGCCGTCGAGCTTTTCTTGCGCTGGCGACTGGATTGGCGAACGAAACTTCGCTTTCCTTCAATCCCATCAACGCCACGGCGAAAGACTTTGGGAATTCTCTCACGGATATAGAGGAATTGGGATCCATTCAAACATTTGGAGTGAGAATTTTGGCTTATTATCGATATTTTACACGAGCAGAAGCTGGTCTAATTACTTTTTTTCTGTACCCAACCAGATTCAGCTGAAGATCCCGGTGCAATTATCAGCGGAGACGTGGGCCACGGTGATCGAGCAGCTGTTGATGCTCATCCTGATCGTGGGTCGATGGTTCTTACCCAAAGGTGCCCTAACCAGGGAACAGCTGTCTCAACTTCTTCTCGTCTACATCGGGACGGCAGCTGACATCATCGAGTTCTTTGATGCCTTCAAGGACGAAAAAATCGCTACAAACGACGTCTTGGTCTACCTCATTCTCAGCATTTGGACATGGAGCCTTCTGCAATTCTGTCTCGTCCTCACGGCCACCAAGGGACGGAAGACGAGAATCACAGCCGACTTCAAACCTCGGCCTACTAGGCAAGTTTCCATCTGAGTAGGATTCTTTTTTACTTATAGAAACCTTCAAAATAGGGGAAAATCCCGAGAATGTTACCAGGACTCGAACGGTGAAGAAGATCTGTTGTTCCTTGGACGTATGGAGCGTGCTCATCAACATCATCCTGCAAGACGCCCCTTTCCTCGTCTTTCGGCTCCTTTTGATCTTCTACTACAACCTGGTGACCTACATGAACATATTCTTCACGGCCAAGAACACCCTGGTCATCGTCCTCCAGTTCTATCGCCTCATCGTCGTCCAGACCGAAAAGAGGAAGCAACTCCGGCAAGAGAAGCTGGAGAACTTGCGGAAGGGCCGCCATCGATCACGCCATCACAATCATGGGAGGAAGCAGGAGAAGGACTCCGATCGGAGACACCGCCCGTCTGCCAAACATGATTCCGGTGGGTTGGATGCAAGTCACGTCGATTTAAAATCCTCATTGAAGTTCAGGATGCTCTTCCAGTCCTTTTTATCGTTCGCAGCTTTCTACCTCCTCGTTGGGAGTATGCTAGCTTCACGGCAAGATATCACTCAACTATGACTAACTCCTTTGGTAAATAGGTTTACCACGACGTAGGTACCATTAACGAAATGCTCTTGCCATAAACCAGTTACTCAGTTCGATTTGTTTTTTGAAGCAGTGAAAATGTGTTCAGTAAACTGCCTTAGATCTCAATAGATGGAAGAGGCTTTCTCATTTTTAGCCTTTTCCTCATTCATAGACCAATGAAGATTGACGGTCTTCCGATATTTTAAAACTGGTACTAATGCAAAAACTTGCGTCACCAGTACCATCTGTACTACTCAATTTATCTATTGCTCTTTTGTTGGATTTTCCCATTAGCATAATTTTTACCTTGTTGCAATATACCTTTCATATCATTTTGACAAACACAACTCATATTTTTCCCCACTAATGAACTTTAATCTTCATCCGTAACAGTCTAGGAGAGCTTTTGTCGCTTCAGGTGATTCATACACACGGAAGTCTTCTTCCCTCGTCTCCTTCATTTTTAAACACAACGCCACATGGTTCTTACTCTTCTTTGTACGGCAATGTTTTGAAGGTCGTTTCTTATCGGTTTCGTTCGATGATTGTTTCTTTTCTCTAATTTTTTTACGGTCTTACTTTTGCCAGTCAGCTTGTTCTCAAAAAGATGTTTTCTCGAACTGACATTGCTGTAAGGCACAGATACACCTGGCAAGTACTCGATAGCGATTGATCGCTAGTGAGTACGATGTACATACATAGTGAGTACTCGCCATAATCACTCGCCTTCTGGTTATACGTCCAGTCAGCACCTGTTGGCGAGAACTCGTGTAGACACTTGAATTTTCTTCCGTGACGCGTGAAACTCCCGCATGAACTCGATGGAGGTGTTTCGTTACGAGAACATATAGCTCTGCCAGTGATGCTTCTACTTATTGGCCCTGCTGCATCTTTGTGCAAACTTCGCCCTAGAATAAGATGGGGAAAATCATTACGTAAGAAGCGTTAAGCGTTGTCAAGATCATTTCAGCATATAATCGTCATGTTCGAGGCGTGACATACGCCACACAATCGCACAGCGAGCTGGAGATTAAGTCAATATTGGTTCGTCAAATATTAGGTGAGGTGTTTGAAGGCTATATCCGATTTCAGATCTCTTACATCAGGAACTCACTTGCGTTGAGAGTGAACCTTTCTTTCTGTTTGTTCATATTAACCACCTGACCCCGAACAAGTCAGGGTAATCAATGGAAGGGTTCATGTTTTTTTTCTGTTATTAGAACTGGAATTTATTTCAGAATGCGTGCTCGTTCGAGAATGAGTTTCTATTGCAATAGTGAAATTATGGCTTCTCTATTCATCAAACTTTTCACATACCACGTTAAAAGCAGTTAACATATTCCTCCGAGTTTCCATGTCATAGCAAAGAGACAAAATCTAATTCGGATGCAAAAATGACTACGTTTCATATGTAATGCAGGAAGGAAGAGCTCACCAAGTCGTTATTCCTCCCGTTCTGTGGATGACATCTCCGTCAACAGCGAATCTTCGGGGAAGCGTGAAAGAGGGAGGCCTCGATCCCCTTCTCCTTCACCCTCCCCAAAGAAACATCGAGTGAGTCACTTTCATTAGCATAATATATGCGTGGCTCATGCTTGCATTATAACTTTCATGCATCAAACTCGTCCGATTTCTTTATGCAGAGAAGACATCGATCTATATCCCCGTCGATCATTGAAGAGAATGAAGCTTCGGATCGATCGAGGAGCAGATCAAGAACGCGCTCACGTTCACGCTCACGATCGCGGAGCACCAGCGGGGAAAGGACGGAGTCCATTATTTCTCCACCGTCAATGGCCAACGTTATCGACGAAGCGGAAATGACCTTGGCGGAAATTAAAGCAAAGAAAAGGTACAAGCCCTTTGGAGCTTCTTGAAGTTCAGTTTTTTCACCGTATGAACTTTTGTTTTACCTCACAGGTCAAGCACGACCAAATACCAAAGTCGAGAGGATCTCAGGTCAGGAGAACGAGAACGAGACCGAGACCGAGACCGAGAACGGGGGGATAGGAGACGGCATTATGGGAAAACGAGAGACACGGGATATTCTACAGGTTCCACTGCATCTAAAGATTCGCCCACAGCTGCCAAGCCCATCTCCAGGAGGGTCAGACAATAACCTCATCAGTATTTTAGAAACGGAAAATAAATTTGAGGAAGTAATTTTTTTCCCTCCAATTCCTAACAGGCAAAATTGATTCGCGAAAGCGAGAGGGAGCGAATAACAAGTAGGTCCCCACCTCGTGACAGACGGGAGTCTCGACTGCGTTCGTCTAATTCAGCCAGCCAGTCATCGATTCACAAAGCCCAATCCACCATGACCAACAGGTGAATCAGGTGTGTTCTCCCATATAATGGAAGCGAATTGGGAAGGTAGGCGTCTAACTAGGACTCATGGCAACGTTCATGTTAATGCAATCAATTACACGAGTTGTCCATATTTGCTACATTGAACGCAACAGGTAATTAGCCCGAGAGTGACCAGTTTATGTTCTCGCACTTGAAACTACTCTTCCGATGAGGAGCATCTTCGACTTCGTTCTCATTCCTCGATCGAGCAGTGGTTTCTTTGCAACCAGTTGGTTCTCTCCTTCAGCTGATATACTGTATATAAATTACAAGGAACAGTTACACATCAATTCAGATTCAGACCTGTCGATGTGGTAATTACATGTTCGAGTTTTTGACCGAGCAGGGAGGACCTGGGGATGGGGTTCCCCCAGCTGGTGTTGGCGGAGGCAGTTCGAAGATCCCGTATTAAGCTGGAGGACGTAGAAGTCTGACAGGAGGAGAAGGCCAGAATCCGGCAGCTGCTCCAAGACTTTGTCATTCGTAAAACCGGCAAGCACAGGTTTCATCTTCCACGTGAAATGCTCTCCTTTCACCGGCAATGATTCCCCAGCGTAACTGAGTCGCAATTATGTTGGAATGAAGAAGAGCCGGTACGGGACAATTCCCTCTCAAGAGAAATACTAGTACTTCTCTGTCAGAAAGCACAATTTTTTCCCCATTCACATGCAGCAAATCTCTCATTTTTTTTAGGTGGTAATTGGCACACATTCCAAACTAGGTTTTTGAAAGCGAATGCGCTCGTGTGCTCAGAGTTGACTAACTTCTGATTCTGCCGAGAAAATGAAATCGGACGCATCTCGACTCGATGGGAATCATGAATTACTTATTTTCGCTACAGCAATTTGCAATTATTCGTAGCGTGCTGTTAGAGGTGGTTCAACTTCATTTGGAGATATGCGTATCGTGTAAGCAAGTCCAGGAGGATAATTTACTTGGACTTTTACATTTTGCCCTTGAGAATTTTGACCTCATTGTGTAATGCTGTATTGAATTCTGATGGCATCCAGACATTTTGAGGTCGAATAATATTCATTGTCGTTTTGAACAAATGAGAAAAGACAAGCTCTTGGGCCCCTTCGTATGAAATGTGTTCGGCCTAATTCTGTGGTCCTTCTGGTCTCTTGTCATTTCTTCGCTGGAAACCAAATAAAGCAGATTCGTTTGTAGAATGATTGCAGTAATCGTGCATACTTTCATGTACAATGATGAGACTTTTATTCCTGCAGAAACCAAGGGAGCTATTGAGAACTCCTCTTTCAGGTCTGCTCCGATTCCTTCCTCTGCCCTGAATTGACGAAGGGAAAACGAAGATTTAAAACTCTGTAGTTTTTGTCCTAGTTTCTTCCATCACCGGTGCTTCCTTTTGCATCGGGCTCAAGTTTCTTACATGGAAGACCTTGTCATGACTATAGAGTTAAGTTAGAGTGATGACTGGAAGCCAACGGAATATACTTTCTTTTATTCATCTTCCATCGAATAAAGGAATTCCATGTTCAATAGTAAATCCAAACCAAAGTTTGTGCAGGTAAAATACAATTCTTTTGAAGAATACAAAAAAAAACAAGGAAGGCTAGGTTGTGGAACGTTTTATCTCGACTTTAATGAAGGACTGTCCCACAACCCAGGCTAACACATCAGGGGGGGGGGGACCAGAAGGCAATGTGGCCTAAAGACTAGAGGCGAGCAGGGTTTTTTGCTGGCTTGGCAACGGATTTGAATCGGAGATTGCACATAAATGGCCTGATTACTTGGCGGGGATGAAGATGCCATGAAGGCCAATGGGGATGAAATCCTGGACGAGGGCCCGTCCGATTTCCTTCATGTCCCGGGCATCCAGGATGAGTAAGAAATCTGGATTTCCCGGTCTCACATCCTTCACGGATGCTATGAGAATCCCATCGTCTTCCTCGACTCCGCCTCCGTTGGGGCTGGGAATGAATTGAGGCTCGCCTGGGTACGTGAACTCGCTGTCGAACCATGTTAGCACCTCCTTCGTCTCCAGGTCCATCTTCACCAGCTGAACATCAAATCGCATCATCCATCATCACAGCATCAAGAAAGGCAATGGGAAATGATATCCAATTAAAACAAAAGAGGCTAAATGGAGAAACTTTTTCAACTTCAATCATTTTTCCGAACAGGAATACAAAGTACCCTTAAAAAGATATGAAACAGGAAGTCGCGACTCGATTTGTCAATATCTCAAGCAACCTTTCACGCACACACGGAATTCATTCCGCGCACACTCACTGCCAGGGAATGCTATCAAATCGGCAATCAGTGGTTAGTTTCAAATTTGGAGAAGACATAATTCAATTGCGATTTTGCATAATTTTTCTCAGATTTTCATCTCCAATGAGGTTTTATAAAAACTGGAAACTGTAGGTGCTTCTCTATTTTGTCCACTCTGTATAAAGTCAGGATGCAAATCAGCTCAATTCAAAAGCCAAAACCCGAATGTCCATAATGAATCAAACGAACAATGACTAAATGAGTGAGAGAAGAGGAAGGAAACTGACGGAATTGCGGAAATCTCCGGGATCGAAGAACCCCGAGACGAAGAGGTAACGGTAGGGCCTGCCGACAAAATGGGGATTCACGCAGGGTGTCTCATAACCGATGTGACCCGTGGTGTCCGGCGTGAGGATGATGTGTTCACCGTGGTGATGGTGCCCTTGCTCCACCTTCTCTGCCCTCATTTCCCAGCCCTCCAGGTGTACCAAGTTCTCTCCCTTTGGTGCATTCTATCAAATCACATCCAGAAATCAAATGACATATCTGTGATAGAGACAAGCAGTGATGGGCATTATGGGTAACCAATTTTAATCCGGTAAGATTTAATAAGTTATCCAATCTTAGATTAGGTTAATAACTACCATCAATACAGAGCCTTAAACTGGTTTGACCGTAGTTAAGGAACTATCGAGGCAACCTATCCTGGTTGGATGTCTCAACGTCTTCTAGGATGAATTAGTTTTATTAAATAAACTCCTTTCTTTACAGAATTCAAAGAAAATGAATCGCAGGTCACACTGATGAGGTTTCTTGTAGGCTAATCCACGCTCCCTCATAGATTGAGAGCATGTCAGTCTAAATCATCCCTGGCTAGCAACTTCAGCATAACTGGTAGGGGCAAGAAATGGCAACTTTTCGAATAATAAGGAATAAGCAAAAACAGGGATGAATGAAATTAAGAGACATCAATAAAATGAATAAGAAGTAGAAAGTCATTGCAGCGTGAAAGCCCTATACACACAGCTTACACGTTTCGAAATATTTTTAACTTGCTAAGACCTGGGTGGCACGTATACCTGTACATGCCAAATACGATGGGTTTTCTTTCTTCCATATCTGAAGAAGTTAAGGATCATCGCGATGGTTTATAAAACAATACATTTTTTAGCGATAGGAGTGACTTGTCAACACACTGTACTGTCGAATTGGGACTCTTGCATACCGTTAAGGAAATAATTGGACCTTTCGGTCTGAGAGTGACGTTGCTTTTTTGGCTGATTTAATGAGAAAGACAATTAAAAATGACGGGTGAAAGGAATCTCTGGTGGCCTTACTTTGACGGCATCTCCCTCGATGAGGGGAAGAACGAAACGGAGCAGATGACCTCGATCGATCAGGTCAAAATCCGGACTCCTGAGCTTGTCCAGGAAGAACTTATCCACGATCTCCGGGCTGTCGAACCCTATCACGTCCACCACCAACTGTTGAATCCAATTCGACATTCTCTTCATCGGTTCACAGGAGTCACATTACACGGGGGGAATCCGAAACGACGAGACGAACCTGTCCATCAATTTCGTAGGTGTTGGCGTGATGGAAATAGAAGAATGGTGCCGAGGAGTAGAAACTTGTCTTCAGTATCTTACCTGTTCCCTTCTCTACCACCACGAAGCGATTCTGCATGCACAAAATATAGAACGATATAATACCCTCTCTCGCAGGAATGTTTTTTTTTCATACTTTCAGTTAATCTACAGACAATACAAAGCTTTTACATTTCTGCCAAATCTAATTTGTAGAGTCAATTGTTGTCTTCGCATAAGATGTCCATGTGGCTGCAATCAGTTTCGAATGTTCATATAAGAGGTGGAAAAAAAACTGTCCTCGAGTGAGCTCCGTATTCATGAGAGAGATATGTTCCACGCGTTTTCACAGAAGAGAATCATTGGTCGAATCTTGGGCCGTTTGCTTTCGATTGGTAAAAAAAAAGAAGCCACACCCCATCACCCAACATAACCCCTAACTGGTCCACTTGAGAAATTTAAAAACTCCATCTACAATCCACACCATCGTGAAAAATATATACTGCGCTAGGTTCGAAGGTTCCTATTTTGGCCAAATTTCCAGAGAAAAATCAATTGGCCAAAAGCCATGAATGCTTTTGCAATAAGAAGAGTCACCTTCAGATGTCTGGTCGAAAGAGGAAGTAATGCGAGGCTCTCGTTTCGAAATCGCCTCTTTACTATCAGAGCATTAAATGACTTGGAATGAAAATGATTTGATGGCTGCACCTTCTGTGACTATCTTTTAGAAGAGGCTAGATGCTTCCTTGGACAAAAAAAATAAACGAAAGAAGAGAATCTGTAAGCGGCTGTAAGCAACTACTCAGTTGATGGATATACTCTCAGAAAAATACATTTTTTTTTTAAGGATGGACGCCTATCTCTATTGAAGACGATGCACAGGTAGCATTTAAAAAAAATTCTTTTGACTCCTTGTCGTCCTGCAATCTTGATAGGAGGACGCTGGGTCTCTCTGCTGCATATTACTACTAAAGCTCTCTAATAAGTTGGATTCTATAAGAATAAATAATGGGAAAGGAAGGATGCAGAGACCGAGACTCACTCTGTCGTGAGAATGCCACTCCATGCACTCCCTGAGGGACATGCCCTTGACGAGGGCAGAGAGGAGCTTCAGGCTGTTCACCACCATGGGTTGCTCAATGATCACCAGGTAATTTTCACTCATCCCGAAACTGTGGTAGTAGCTGAAGTTCGTCTTCGATCTCGCCGGGACGTGGCACATCAAGCTCGCGTTTTTCAGCAACCCTGCTCCTGCCGGCAACATCTTCCGTTTAATCATTGCACAGTTTCGTGATTGACTATCGCATCTTCATGCTTTACATGCTTTCATGCTTTCATGGCTCCGCATGTGCGCATTAGCAGGCCACAGCCCAGTGTGTTTCGAACGGAGCAAAATGAAACTAAAATAGTAAAAATTCCATCTTTTTTTTAATCATGGCTCGGAGTTCAGTTTGAACACGTCATTTCCTTACATTAAAATTAAGAGGGGGGAAAAGTTCAGGAAACTTTCAATGACTTCAATCATTCAGCACTTCTGGAATTGGCTGGACGTGCCTAAAGATGGTAATAACATTTGCTATGAATGCCATCCTGAACCATCAAATCGGAGTAGGGTCATGAAAAAAAGCGAACTACCTCTTCTCAGTGACATAGCCAAGTACACTTCGCAAGGATTTTTTGCAAATGAAAGCTTAATGACCTTTGCCTCCTGGAGGTATCTTGATGACGTCATAACGAAGTCCATGTAGGAAGGAAGCGCCTAAATTATAGGTCGTGCCATCTCGGTCCACGTGGGGATGGGAGCTGGCCAAGTTCACTCCCACGGCCTTGTGATAATCCACCTGCCCATCGACAACGCGTTTCACATCTCATCGTCGAAAAACGAGAGCATCGTGATTAATGGAATGCGGCGAACCTTCTCCTTGGTTTCCAAGGTCTTGGCGTCGATGCGACGGATGAAGCAAGTCTCGGTCGAGACGTAGAGATCGTCTTGGACCCGGAAGATGTTCGTGAAGTCGTTGTCGGTCAAATGCGATGGGTTCTGCAAAATCGTTCAACAGGTGCTTTAGACGTGATAAGCGAGTTGTGGACATCGGATCCGGTTATGGACCTTCGTATAATGTATATTGTATAAAGGTATGAATGGTATTAGCTATAAAGGATTAACTTTATTCCTTATTAGGTAATTTGGGGGAATATGGTCCCAAAAAAGGAAAACATTTATGAATGGCCCATCAAGATCGAATTTGACATCGCCAATGTTGCGAAAATATTTTAACTGCATTAAATTTTCACACCATTACAATTTTTGGGGTACATTCAGTGGATGTCCGGGAGGCTTTGCATGAGGATATCCGCAATTATTTTTCATGCGGATGGCCAGTGGATCTCCCGTTAGTTCGACGCGGATATCCAGCGGAAGTGCATAGGATAAACTCTTGCTTTATGAGGTCCATATAAAGGAATATAATCCTGCCGATCGGTGCAGTGCAGTGCTTCCATGAAATCAAGGGTGTGTCCATATAACCCTAATCGAGATGGTCGTATTCCCCCCTATTAGCTCGTATGACAAAGTTGACAACACTGCTGCAATCTGCAAATTAAAGGACTAGTACTTTCCTCGAGCATTCTGAAGGGATCGTAAAACAACTTTGGACAAATGGGTAGTACCCATATCCGTGCTGCTATTAGGAAATAGACGCTTAAGGCCTTGAAGGCCTTAAGCGTCATATTAAGTTCAGGGTCACGAGTTGAGCAATCGCATACGCATGACTTTCGAAACTTCATCCCGTATTCCTATGCGTACAGGATTAATGAACACGGCATAACATTTCTGCAGTTGCACATAGTCTTCGATAGAACTATTTTAAAAATTCGCCCAAACTGATTCTTCAGTCTTTTAGAGGATATATTGTGAAGGGCCATATTGCCCCAATGACCGTATTCCCCCAAGTTACCCTTTTTCTTTTCCTTCGCTGCATTCTCCTTCATGACAGGTATATCGTGATTTGTATCGTGCCGCTCGCAAGAATCTCTACAGTCAAAGCGTAAATAGCATTTCTTTCAGAAATTCGCATTTCTCCGACCATCTTGGGGATAACAGGTGGAGAATCATCATTCATATTTATTTCCATTCATTCCTCTGTTTCTCTTTGGAGGGAGAGGTCAGATGGTGACCAACTGTTGCTTATTGTGCCACTCTTGGACTTTCCCTGCGAAGATGACCGACTGAATTTTATTTTTGGTGAAAATTAGCCAAAATCATGCATGCTCGTTTCTTTGAAGGTGTCGAAGAACGGTAACAGTAAACGCAGCGACAGACACAGCAAGAACCAATCGGGAACGAGCGATTACCATCCGGGTGGAACTCGGAATTTTAAAGCCTCTCTCATCGTGAAACTCGGAATTTAAAGGAGGCCAACTAAAAAGTAATATCCCGGACGCATTTTCCCGCATCAATGACCCCGATCCACGTGAATGAAATCCAATTCACAACGGATGCTCATTTTTTCATCCGGGTCGCTCAAGTTTCCCATCTCGTATCGCACAGGGTGCTTCGTAAGTCACAAGACGCTTTCCAAAATTCACGTCCTTTTTAATATTCCATACATTAAATTTTTTTTTGCTTAACAGAAAGTTGAATTATAGGGAAAAACATTTTTTTTTACATATCAGGAAAATTTACCCTAGTTTCCAATTTTTCAATGGTTCAGTGACTTCGTAAGACTCTTTTTTTTGCTTGATTGCTTGATGTTAAAGGAATTCTTCCTTGTTCCAAGTTGAAATTAAAGGAAAATGGAAAAAATTTTAATCAAATTATTGGCCACGTGGAAAGTTTTCTCTTTTCACTTTATGACAGTTTTGCTGTTCAGTTATATTGCAAATTTGTTTCTGTTTTTCTGCATCGAATCTGCCTTGTTTTCTCGCTCTTCCTTATCCCATTAAAATGAAGGCCAAAGTCAAGGCAGGGCAATATGAAATGTTGAGTTTTGTGAGAATTATTCCGTTCGCCAACTTTCACTGTCGAGTTGTGCTTAAAAAAATTGTATAGTTTAAGAGCGCGTACAATTTAATTTTACTATATTGAGATATACATAAGGAGAATAATATAAAGGAGACATGAATTTTTAGAAACTTTTGGTTATTCATGAAGCACTCTGTACATTCAAATCTCCCTTTTCTTTCCCTCTCAGGAGTTAAAGTAGTTCACGAGAGATGTGCAAAAAACGGGGTTTTGGGGTTGAGAGCATAAGAGCAGGGAGAAGTACAGATTAACCTTATTATAGTTTAAAGAAAGGGCCCGTGCGGACAATGAAAGACTTCACTCTTTGTCTTGTGCTTCATACCTTTCATTTCATCGATATTTTCACATGATTAAATTTTATTACACGTAGTCCACATACATCTAAAAAAGTATTAAAACTTATCTTCTTTTTTTTTAATCGCGCAAGGAAGGACAAAGAAATGGCCGCGTTCATTGCGTCATTCGTTCACTGGAAGAATGGCCACTCCGCTTTATGATTCTTTTTCAATGGCAAAATGCACGGGAATGCGGATGTTAAGGTGGATGGACCGCAATGGAAAAAATTCTTGCCGTGAAGAACTTGGAAACAGCGGAAACTAATTTTGATTCTCCTGGGTTCTTAGCGGGTCTTTCTACATCATGGGTCATCGCGTGAGGGGGTCAATTTAGAAATTTACGTATAATTTAAATAAGAGCACGGTTGTCCTTGAAAAAAAAAAAACTATTGTCCATTGTCCTTTCTGAGGAAGTAGGTTGAAATTAGTAAAAACCATTCGAAGATACAGAGATTTAAAAGTGTCAGTAGAAAGAATCTACTGGTTGCACTGATGAGGACCTTCATAGTGAGCAGTTGTCATTTGCACCTGGCATTGTGCTGACACTGGCTGGCTCGCACAGATCTGCTTCTCATTTTGAAAAGCAGGCAGCTCTTGAAAGCCTCGACTTGGGGAGCTTTCAAAGTCTCAAACGGTGAGGGGGGAAGAGAAATGACAATTTTATCGGGTGATATGCGAGTGGCCCAATTTTTATGGGATCAAAGTTAAAGCGCGTGCAAAGCGATTTTCCAACCTCACTTTTTTATATGATCTCCGGATTTTCCTGAATGACTTCAACCAGTTTTGCAGAATCAAGAACAATGGACAAGAATGTGCAACATTCGAGTGTCAAGGACACCCACGACCGTACAAAAGATAAGGGAACGTCAACGGAGGCCCCTGACTTCCTGGCCCACCGCTTGTGACTGGACACGAGAGAAACGAAAAAATGAGAGAATGACACACATACTGGCGCTGCCTTTCGGAAAGTATGCAATTAACGATATCATTTTCCCATACTCATGTCCATTACAATTTCTCTCGACCTAAAATCCCCCATGGCCGTTGCAAGACATCAAAGGTAAGTTAGTTTAATTGAACAGCCGCAAAAATCAGCTATGCCAAGAAGAGGATTGCAATCCACGCAATAAAATGACGTGGACAGCTGTTTTAACAGTAGAAGCATTATGGCTCCTGCTTTTCAATAGAAGTTTGACTTCAAGGAATTTCAAGGATTTGAAGAATTCGAGTTTTTATTTGTTTCCTCGTAATAATTTTTTTTTCTGAAGCAGCCAACGAAAGAAGAGCTGTCTGTTGTCTGCGAGCTACTCGAAGTTTCTCGCTGCTGGAGAGGACTTTACTCCTGACGTGAGTTTCGTTTACGATAGAATATTATGAGGGGATCTCTTATCATGTAAGGTTCAAACATTCCGTGCTTAAGGACAAAATGACGATGATCTTACAAAGTTGGTGACCATTCGGAAGAAGATGTTCTTGCTCGTATCTGGATACCCCCGGGTTCCGAATTCCGTATAAATTGGCTTCCCGTTTGTTTCCGCCTTTTTGTACGCATCCGATTCCAGATACCGCTTGCTGAACATCACCTGATCATACCGACCGAAACAATAAAATCGATTTTCAGCGATAAATTAATCACTCTGCATCGAATGTTCGATTATTTTTAATTTACAGTTAAGAAAAGGTAATCAATGCAAAACGTGTGACAGGTACGAACTCTGTGCTTCAATTGCTTAAATAATTGACAATTCTTCGAACTGCTATGCATTAAAACACGAATAGTAAATACGATTCCCGTCTCTCCGTGGAATCCGAGGGTGAAACCTTGGCCACTTGTCAAGCCGCCCTCGATGAATTATCCTTTCACTGTCTGGGTACATTTCACCATTCTAGCCGAGAACTGGACTGCTACTTGCTCAACGAGAAGTCGAAGGCAACGAACGCCGAGAATTACGAAAGTTAAAATCATCTCACGCGTCCATCTCTGATGTCGAACTTGTAAAGAACGGCGTATCCGTCGAACCAATGATTCAAGCAAAAGGATCCATGCAATTCGTATTTTCCAGGCCCCACACGAACGAAGGAACCCTTCAGCCAATTTGGGATCGTCCCTATGAAGGACCAAAGTTATTAGAAATCATTTTTATGAGGAAATCGCGATACAAAAAAAAATAAATAAATGATGGAAAACTTGCCTTGTATCCTGGCCTCGATAGGGGCCTTGGTCTCTCCGCAGTCCTGGAAATGCTCCTTGAACAGATCTATTCGCTTCACGTCGGCCATATTTCTCCTCGTTTATCCAGCTGTAATCACGAAGACAAAGCTTTTTTGATGGCTCTTCGGAGTCGCACTCTTTCCCGACGACGTAGACGAGACCGAACTGGCGGGTTCCCGGGGAGAAAATCTCACACTACATCCGACCTCAAGCACGCAATCACTTTCCAAAAATCGGTCGCATCGGAGTGAGAGATGGGAGAATATAGGTCTCCATCGTCTGCATTCACCTCAGTGGGCAGCGAACGGTGAGCCCTGGGTATGCGCCCTCGGGGCATCCCGGACTTTCCCTTCCGACTCAGATGCATTCATTCCTCTCGTCCAGCCCTGGGCTTCCACGTCACACCTTGTTGTATGAAAAGATGGGACTGTACGCTTTGAGGCGCCCTGCACGTGGCCTCTGTCGCGGATTCCGTCATTCGCGTCCTTTTAAAGGATGACGGGAGATTAGATGCATCAGGGATTGCATGTCATCGAGGCGACCGAATGAAATTACGGAGTGAGAAGTTCTCATTTTAGCGACGGCAAGATCGTCTAAAAACTGTTAGCGATCCGAAGTCGAACTAAAAATGATCGAGCATTCGGAAAAGACCTGTTCCTGTTGAGATGACTGGAGATAGGAAAATGAGAAAATTCATTCAAACAGTAGGCAGACAAAGTTGAAAAGGGGGGGGAGGGGGAAATTCAACGCCGATAGTGAACAAACGGTAATGAACAAGTAACGAGGCACACCTACTTCATATCGAAGTGAAAGTAATTTGGAATCTTCTGCCAGCTCCAGGAACAAGCCAAATATAATTTCCTAATTTCCTTTTTTATTCCGGCAATGAAGTAGTTCTGACCATACACCACCATTCAACGAGTACTTACGGTTCCTCTTCTGCATGCGACAAATCGATCCAACGAATATCCCCCTAAATATTGATACTTGCTGACGAAAGCAGCCTCCTGCCCTACTTTGGATAAAAGCGGAAATATGGGAAGGTGAACTCACCGAAGCGACGAAACGAAACGGAATAAGCGCTGCACCCTCTCACGTATCCATCCTTGAAGGTCTTCCTTCCGTAATCAATACTGAGACAAATCCGGATACTCTCGCCTTCCTCTCACGTGTTTGTTGTACACCATATACAGGAAGCGTCGGGAACCACGGTCGCTGGTCTCGCCTCTCGCTTTCTCTCTGACGTATGGGAAGGAACTCCTCTTGTAACGACTGAAGGAAGAGGAGAGAGAGCAGATAACCGCACTTTCACTTTCCCTCTCGCTCTTCCCCTCGCCCTTCATTTATTTTTCTCTCTCTCCATCGAACTACGAACGATTATGTCGTCAGCCATCGGAGGGATAGAACGACACCTCCCATGCTACCAACCCTTAATATACGATTTTTTCGTGATTCATTTGTCTTGTGAAATCTTCGAAGAATTTGAACGCGTACACGTGCACCGAAGCACCCGATTCATTTTCGTCGGTTGTCAGGTAGCATAGTATTACGACGAGAGACTTCTGTGACTCAGCAGCCTCTCGGGAGATGATCGCTGGTCTCCCACTTCACGGTATGTTTCCACCACAAGCACACAAGAGCCTCTTCACGTTATCAGACGTGGTCAGAACCAATCGGGCTATGCATCGTGGTTACCGATGCATTTTACATTGCTAGCGATCGGCCATTATCAGACACTATAGTACCTTATAGGGTCGATTGATGAATGGAGGAAATGCCTCAGGTTTGCTTCTCCTCGAGATTTTGTAGCCCTGGGCTAAACTGATCCTCTGATGTCAGTTGATGAATCAAAGATCATGTTAGAACAAAGAAACCCAACCTTCGCGACCTAACAATCCTGCTCTTCACCCACCAATCCGCTGCGAATGCTCTCTCCGGTTTTGTACATCCTTGCATCAGGTCTCTTCTTGGTGGTGGTTCTTTTGGATCCTATGGATTGGCGGTGTAAGTGGCGTAGCGAGGGCGGGGGAGGGGCTGGGGGGCTGGGGGGGGGGGCTTCAGTCCCCCAAAGTTTGGTTCAAGCCCCCCCCACCCCGCGCA
>CAJPEV010000168.1:0-113425 GCA_905338385.1 Darwinula stevensoni
CAAGTATCCCTCAAAATCTCTGCACTTATCCGAGACAACCTTTCGTTGGAGCCACTGCTGCTCCACTCAGTCGCCCATGGTTCCCGAGGCTACGCCGCAATTTTGCGGCACCTCGACCGCGGCCATTACCGAATCTAGCTCGACTCACAGTTCAACCGTCTTCACCAGCGAAATCGGGCCAACAGTCCAACACCTCAAAAAAGCCCAGGGGCAAACCCCAAAGAAATACAAGAGGGAAAAAGCCCAGCAATCAGCACCATTAAATACCCATTCAAATCCATTCCGCATTCTTCCTTCAATTCCACCAAGCGCCACTCCTCATCAACCTTGCTTTCCAGCACTCCTGGCATCACCTGTAAATTTAATGGTACCTCCACCTCAATCTGTAGCTAATTTAGCTTCACCTACCTTTGGGTCGTATCCATCAGCCAAATTGGACCAAGAGCCGAACCTCTCAGAAAATGATCTCATCTGGGCTCTTAGCATGAAAGCACCGGAGAAAGTCCTCATAGGCATCACCGTTCGGGTCAACGGACAGGGTTAGAGTATTCCCAAGGCGGTGATCTACCCCTTCAAGGATGAGAACTTCATCTCGTCCGTTTTGCTGTCGATGATGAGATCTTGATTGGATATCAAGCCAAGTCTTTCAACTTAAATTCCCTAAGGGAATAGGTTTAATGACCAATAGCCATCCAAACTAGTGATGAGGACTGCCTGCACCGCCTTTATTCAATTCGTTTTCGTCTGTGGGGCTGGGACTGCCAGGGGCTACACAAACTTTATTTCAGGTTTTTTTTTCCTCAAACCATATCGATTTTCCGTTCATTGTGCGTTAAGTATTGCCGAGTATGTAGAAGCAAGAGAATTAATTCTGACCAAGGCAGACAATAGGTATATTTCGGACGGAGTCGAGAAAATAAAACGGTGACAACGTTTAGCATTTGATGTTATCCAAGAGCAATTCAAACGCCTCGAAATGATGGAACACCACCCTTTAATATCATAAAATTCGTGTGTCTATCACCTATCAGGAATTTCCCATACATTAGTATAAGGAGGGGAGATAAAAGTCTGGCGTGAGTTTCAATTTTAGTTTTCTAAAGAGTTGGGTGGAAATTTTATTGCTTCTTTTTTTGTTCTTCAAGGTTGCACTGATTGTTGCCCTCAGAAAACAACCACTTCCCGTGTGGATTCGGATCCGGTTGTACAGTTTGTCTCCCTAGGCATATTTCTACCTGTTGGAGTGATGTTCATCCGGGGGATAATCCACACAGGAGGGAAAATCCACCTGGCTCGAAATACATGTGCGCGAATGGCTAGGAGGATTTTCACTGCGTGGGATGTCCACCTGGTTGGACGTCCCACCTAGTGGAAATGTTTAGCCAGATGGATGTAGGTGGACATTTTGTAAGGATGTGAAATGAGTGACAATTGTATTTGCCAAATTCCCCATTATAGCATATACTCTCTCCTTCACTACTTCTTATTTTGATTATCAGTTTCAATGCTGCATTCTAGCAGCGAAGCATTTGATATCAGCTGGTTTGAACACATATGCCTTATTTATTTCATTTATGATGCACGCCACATCACAGTTTTTCACCCTAGCACATTTCTAGACAAAGCTGCATTTATTTAGAACGCGCGACCCGATAGGAAGCCCAAAATCCGCCTTCCCTCCTCGATTTATGCTCCTAATTTTTGATGTAATGGGATTCCATTTTATAGTTTTCCAAACCGATGACCTCGGTCTGATGCCAGAACTCGTGTCGATTGGGCTCGACCGCGATTCGGTAAGCCATGGTCTTCCATATTCGTGACCTGCTGGCTGATAAAAAAAAGGACCAGATACACAAATTTAAGAATCTGGCCTTCTTCCCCTATCTTTTGGCGGTAATTCATTCCTAGTACCTGATGCATTGATGGTTGATGCCATTATGATTGGTTGCCATTATGATTGATCACATTAGCAGCGCCTCATGCTAATGCATATTTCTCAGATGTCCAACATCCAGCACAACGAAGAACTTCATTTTCCTTTTCTCATTTGTCTCTTGTCAATATTTGGCTTGGAAAAATCCAAAGAAGCGATAGTAAATGTGATACTGTAATCGTGAATTTCAGACTTTATCTTTCCCATACTCTGCGCCAAGATGAGGACTTATTGTCGGCGCAGTCAGGTAAATGCTAACGCAATGGAAAGGAACTATTCCATGCCAAGCGTCATAGTTCCGCGAAAATTAGCCCAGGCGCCATCACTGCATTTGCAATAGCAGAGGCTTGAGTTTCGGGAGTCTTCGCTGAATGCGAACAATTCAATTTGTTTCGGTATGTTCACTCAGTTTTAGTGCTGGAGTCGATACCGAGAGAAACTCTTCACAGTGCAGATACTGCACATAAGCATTCCTTTACTTGTGTTTACCCAAGCATGTATTGACAATCCAATTTTAGCCATTTCATAAAATACCGAAGGGCCTCTTAGATGGAGTCCAACATCGGAAAATTGTTGACTAAAGTCATGAAAATATGATCGTGACAACGTTGAATAAACACAATCCCAACGCACATCGTTTCGTGTTCTACCTGAAGAATTCAACCGTGTCTGCACGCGTCATTGAAAGAAGGGTGGTTCATATTTCCTGGGTGAACCATAATTTCGAACGTAAAGCAAGTCCCATGTGTACAGTATGTACGCCCACTTGCGAATGCAGGTGAAGAGAAAACGTAACGTTTGCGTTTCGAATCGGGTTTTGTTCGATTACCAATATCAGTAAGTATTCATTTTTCCTTTGTACATGTGACTTTCCTCCCTTCACACAATGCACGACCTTTGTACGCTAACGAGCCCATGGTTCTCAAATGCCATTGGGGCATAAAAGTTTCCTATGCGATATTAAGGGGATTAATTGAAAATATCATGAATCGCCCTGAACGTTTATGTTTAATTACTGATGATATAATCAAGTTGCGACAAAATTTTCACTTGAAGTAGTGACATCCACACGAGTATACTCAGTTCAGACATCTTCATCAGGATGCTAGTATTACATGAGAATATCAAATGCATTTCCGATCCCACCATTCATAAACTGACAGTTGAAACTATATGGTTACCCTTGCAGTCACATTAGCTGATTTTTTTTTTTTCATTTCTGCCAGTATCATTTCTACTCCTTGAAGAAAATTCTGGGAAGTAATTTGGATATCCATGTGCCATTTCTTCTTGATATTCCCATTGTCAAAATCAGAATCACATAAAACAGAAAAACGTTCCTCTCCCTCTTAGGCTCTGATAGCGAGATATCTAAAAGATAGAAAGAGAGGGGGAGAGAGAAGAGAAATGGCTGACTAAAGAGATAAGCCTAGCAGAAAGTAAAGCCCTCTTCGCCTCTCTCTCACTTCCAGAGTGTGTGGCAACGAAAGCTGAGCAGGGAAGATGAAGTGTAGGAAAACGTGGCGGGAGGTGCAGTGCTTCTTTAGTGAGTTGAAGGAACAGAGGAATCAGGAACAGGGTTGCGATGTCACGGTCAGGGTGGATGACCAGGCCTTTCCGTCTCACAGCTGGCTCTTGGCCGCCAGCTGCCCGTACTTCAAGGCCATGTTCACTTCAAGTGCAGGGGAGGCAGAGGTGCATGTGAACGAGATGACTCCAGATGCATTCAAGATCATATGGGATTACATCTATGGCACTGAAGTCGAAATCAAGGACGAGAACGAAGCCATTCAAATCGTAGAGGGTTCCCAGCTTCTGGGCATGGATCTTCTCTACGCGAGGGCAGTCGAAGTCCTCAAGTCTTTACTGAACACCAACAATGTCGTCTCCTTGCTGGGCATAGCAGATCAGCTTGGCATTGCCGAATTAGAGGCAGCAGCTTTGACCCATATCTGTGCGAATTTCGAGGCAGTCGTCCTGGGACCCGAATTTCTGGAAATATCCCTGGAGCATTTTTCAGACCTCATCTCTCGAGACGAGTTGAAGGTGACGAAGGAGGAGGTGGTCTACGAAGCCGTGCGAAGCTGGACCACCCATGGCGACCGGCAGGAACACCTTCCCGACCTGTTGGAGAAGGTGCGTCTCGCGTTGCTTTCGCTCGAATATCTTCAGATGGAACTGACGACTGATGATTCTCTCTATGCGCACCCGAAATGCATTCGTCTCGTCCAACACGCCAAGGACTACCATGTACCCCAACTTCGAAATATGGTCCCTGCATATCTCTTTCAGTCTCGAACTTGTTTTAAAAGTAATTCATCGCAGTTTCAACCGCAGGTGAATGACATAAGGCAAACCCCCAAGACGTTTCAAAAGCAAAAAGCACAACAATCAACATCAAATAATTTTCCAAATCCATTCAATATTCCACCAATTCCGCCCGGAGCTACTGCTTCTCCACCATGTCATCCGGCATTCCCGACACCGTTTCTCGATTTTATGGCACCTCCACCTCAAGCATTGCCGAATCTAGCTCCACTTAACATACGACCATCTGCATCATCGAACTTTGGCCGACAGTCCAACCCTTCAAGAAAGGCCTATGGCAAACCCCAAAGAAATGCAAGAGGCAAAAAGCATAGCAATCAACACCATTAAATACGGCTCTAATCCCATTAAATATTCTTCTTCCAATTCAACTATCTGCCACTACTGCTTTCCCTTGCCTTCTAACACTCCAAACAACGTCCATAAAATTCATGACACCTATATCTCAAATATTGCATTTTCCAGCTCCACTTATTTTGGGACTGTCTCTATATCAACCAACCTTGGCCAACGGTCCAACTCCTCTCAAAGTATTGCTTCTAGGCTCTAAGGAAGAAAGTAAAGGAGAGGTTCATAATCGGAATCAACATTCATAGCAACGGACAGGGTGGAAGATTCGCAAGTCGGTGATCTACCCTTTCAAGGATGAGAACTTGACTTCGTCTGTTATTACTGTCGAGGATAAGGTCCTTCCGATTGGGTATCAGGTCAAGTTCTTCAACTTGAATTCTTTCGGAAATCGGTCTAATGACCGAAGGCCACCCAATCTGGTAATGAGGTCTGCCTGTACCGCCNTTTCAAGGATGAGAACTTGACTTCGTCTGTTATTACTGTCGAGGATAAGGTCCTTCCGATTGGGTATCAGGTCAAGTTCTTCAACTTGAATTCTTTCGGAAATCGGTCTAATGACCGAAGGCCACCCAATCTGGTAATGAGGTCTGCCTGTACCGCCTTTCCATCGTCTGTGGGGTAGGTCCGCCAGTGGCTACCCCAACATCGTATCGTGATTTGAAATCAGCAAGCGCATATGGCTGAGATTGCTCCTGATTTCCACCAAGAGTTCGCTCCAGCAGCAANCCTGTACCGCCTTTCCATCGTCTGTGGGGTAGGTCCGCCAGTGGCTACCCCAACATCGTATCGTGATTTGAAATCAGCAAGCGCATATGGCTGAGATTGCTCCTGATTTCCACCAAGAGTTCGCTCCAGCAGCAATAGAAAGCCAGGTTCTGTGCGTGTCTGGTGGCCAATGTCCATTACGGCAGGTAAGTTTGTTCGAGTGGATGGACACATGAATAAGAATCTGGCACCCGCTTCGCGACATGCTCTTCATGATGTTGAATCATGCCTTGACCTTCCACAATGAGAGACTCCATATATATAGGGACCTTCCAATGGACTGCATGCAACGGAACGTCTTGGTAATAAATGTCTTGGTCTACGAAGAGAACATGAATCAATGGGTCGCACTACCTGGAATGATGAAGCCTTGCCACAGGCTTGGGCCGGAGTTGCTGAATGGAAGTCTCAATACATCAACGAGACCACCATGGAGAGGCGGGATGGGAACTGCTGGAAGCGAGCGACCTCCTTCTTGAGGCACTTCATGCAGAAAACGTTTGGACCTGTCTCTACCTGAGTGTTTGAAATCTGAAACAGTCATCATCCTTTCCTTTTACTGAAATCGTTTATCAGTCATTTTTAGATTTTTGGTTGTCTTTGGTGATTTATTTGTTGAATAACATCGGTTGTTACCTTTCAGTGCTTTAGAAAGACATACGCTGAAAAGTATTAGTGAAAGAGAAATTTCTGGGGTGACTTTCACGGCTAGTTTCTACAGAATTGAGTTGAACTTATCTCTCTTCGTTCTTGTACTTCTTTTTGATTGCATAAGTGGTTGAATCAAGGACTCTATTCCATTTGTCAAATTCACGAATAAATGACTCCGTTGCCAATACTTATTCTTATTCATCCTTATCCAATTCTTATTCATGCTACACCACATTCTATCAGCAAATCAACTTATAAGTACCTCATCGTAAGTACCTATATGCCAAATGAATTTGAGTGGTGGATGACACATAATTGTTTTTAATATGGAAGGAAAATTTGAGCGAGTAATGGTTTCTCAGGTTCATAGAGAACTTTTAGTGGCTGTTTCTTTTGCATGTCTTCAAGTGGAGATTTTCGGCAAGCTAAGAATTCGTATTTCTTCTGGCAGATTTGAGGTCTAATATTGTTAGATAATATGAACATTTTCATGGGAGCCTTTTCTGCTTCATTTTTGTGCCTTCGCAAACGGCGAGGAATATTGTCAGTAGCTAAGATGGTAAATGATACACTCACAGCGATTGTTTCATGTAGTCAACCTTCGACAGGTGGGATGCAATGGGTTTTTCGCACATCATGACCTCAACACGGCCAAGCTCGGCCCAATTCTCAGATCTAGAACGAGATCAGCGATATTTTTGCAATCCACCTTTTGCTTTGTCATTGACCGGCGCTTATCTGCGCCACTTTCACCTCCCCACTTTCAACCTATAGTTAAAAAGAAATTTTCGCCGTTAGACTTGTGCGAGCGCCCCACCTGTATGGGTTCTGCACACTATTATAGTTTTTCCCAATTGCTAGAGTCCTATTTCATATCTTGATGAACATTTTTCAAAACTTAACGTACGATCCGCAAAACTCTGCGCTCTTTTCTCACATGCATGCGTCCAACAGTCAAAAGTGCGTCCCATTATCAAAATCAAAGTACGCTCTTCGTTATTCTAACGTACGGGGTAAGGAATGTCTACAGACAGTCAAGAAGAGACCGTGAAAATAATTCTTTTAAAGATTCCCCCCCTATCTCAATATGCATTCCGCTTACAATATCTCTTTAGGAGGCCGGAATAGAAGCAGAAAGAGTCCCTTCAGCCAGTTTCTCTTATTTTTTAAACTGAAATTAACGTCATGCGATAAAATGCATAGTTTGGAACCTTCAGTATTCCTTCTTGTCATATTGATTTCTCGCTTATGCATCATACAGAAAGAAAATAAAAAGACGATAATGTGTGACTGAGGGGAAAACTCCAACTCTCCCGAACCATGAAGATATAATATGCACGTGAATGTCACTGCTTCTAGTATGGAAATGAAAATCAATCCACTATAACGAATTGTAAGCCCCAATAGACGCAATTTATAATGATAGGTAAAAGTTATTAGGTTTCACAGCGAATAAACTTTTTTTCGTAGGGTCACGAAGACTTCTGGAGTCCAGACATGGGTTTCTTTTTTTTCGTTCTTAATATTTCAAGTATTTTCACGATCCGCTTCAATTTCACGTACCACCTGCCTCTTGTGTAACACATGCCACGTCTGCCTGTGTCGAGACCTACGTACTCTCCAACACCAAAGAATGGCACGTGCACGCGCATGCATTCCCAGGTAAAGATGAGAGGCAACATTACTATTCGATTTGGGTTCAGTCCTATTCCCAAGGACTACACGCGCCCAATTCTTCTTCTTTGCCATTTCCTTTCCTTGCTGACACTATACATCCTTTCTACATGCAAATGAGCTCGTAGCATACAAGCATAGGTTAATTATAGGAATTATCAAGTGCCCATAACACCCTGTGTTTGATTGCCTGATGGTACGAGGCAGTTGCGAAATGGACATGTTCACCTAAGGTAAAAACATGCGTCCGTCTCCATTACTTTCAGTTATAGGGCTTCAACGTTAATTCAACGGTACGAGTATGTTTTCTCAATCTCCCGGTGCTTTGTTGGCATTTCAATTTATAGAATATCCTTCATATTCGCTTCATATACAAGGTGACTCAAGAGTCATGCACAATAGGGGATTTCACGATTGGATGAATATTATTTTCTTATATTAATAATAATGGTGATAAATAATATTCCAAGTACTCATTTTATTATTAATTATACCCTCTCACCTTTTGTTGATTTTGCAGTGATCATTTACCTGGAAAGAAGGAAAAATAATTAATACTGTCAAACAGTGACTTTCGGACCAACCAGCATTATCGAAAATAATTTTACATCCAGACAATTATTCTTATCTTGGTGAGGTACTACATGGGTAATACATTTGACGCTTTCCATCTTTGCAGGTACATATAGCAAAGATATCTGGAGAAAATAAAAAACAGGAGGGACGTGACTCATGAAAGAGATAAGGAGAACTTGAAGCACACCCTGATTCCCATCCCTCTCAATTTCTACGTGCGTCGCAGTGGAAGTACTAAGCGGGGAAAATGCGCTGTCGGAAAACGTGGCGGGAGGTGCAATGCTTCTTTAGTGACCTGAAGGAACAGAGGAATCAGGAAAAAGGTTGTGATGTCACGGTCAAGGTGGATGACCAGGCGTTTCCGTCTCACAGCTGGCTCTTGGCCGCCAGCTGCCCGTATTTCAAGGCCATGTTTACTTCAAGTGCAGGGGAACCAGAAGTGCATTTGAATGGGATGACTCCAGATACATTCAAAATCATCTGGAATTACATCTATGGCACTGAAGTTGAAATCAAGGACGAGAACGAAGCCATACCCATCATAGAAGGAGCGCAGATCCTGGGTATGGATCTTCTTTACGTGAGTGCAATCGAAGTCCTCAAGTCTTTGCTGAACACTAGCAATGTTGTCAACTTGCTTGGGGTCGCGGATCAGCTTGGCATTACTGAATTGGAAGCAGCAGCTTTGAACCATATCTGCGCGAATTTTGAGGCTGTCGTCCTGAGACCCGAATTTCTGGAAATATCCCTGGAGCACTTTTCAGACCTCATCTCTCGAGACGAGTTGAAGGTGACGAAGGAGGAGCTAGTCTACGAAACTGTGCGGAGGTGGACCACCCATGGCGACCGCCAGGAACACCTTCCTGACCTGTTGGAGAAGGTGCGTCTCGCGTTGCTTTCCCTCGAATATCTTCAGAAGGAACTGACGACTGATGATTCTCTCTTTGCGCACCCGAAATGCATTCGTCTCGTCCAACACGCCAAGGACTACCATGTACCCCAACTTCGAAATATGGTCCCTGCACATCTCTATCAGCCTCGAATTTGCTTTCGAAGCAATTTCGCACAATTTCTTCCACCCCAGGAGAAAGGCAAAGGGCAAACCCCCAAGAAGTTCCTGAAGCAAAAATCACAACAATCAGCCCCATCCAATAATCTTCCAAATCAATTCAATATTACATCACCAATTCCACCCGGAGCTACTGCTACTCCACCCAGTGGTAGAGCTCTTTTGACATTATTCCGAAATTTTATGGATGCTCCAAATCAAGCTTTGCAATCTCTTACTTCACTTAACTTCGGACCATCTCCATCACCTAACCTTGATCAACAGTCCAACTCCTTTCAAAATTATCTCATCTGGGCCCTGAGCAAGAAAGCACAGGAAAGGCTCCTAATCGGTATCAACGTTCAGGGCAACGGACAGGGTTGGAGCATTCCCAAGTCGGTGATTTACCCCTTCAAAGATGAGAATTTCACCTCGTCCGTCATTGCTGTCGAGGATCAGGTTTTTCTGATTGGGTATCAGGTCAAGTTCTTCAACTTGAATTCCCTCGGGAATTGGTTTAATGTCCAAAAACCACCAAATATGGTTATGAGGTCTGCCTGTACTGCCTTTGATCGATCTATTTTCGTCTGTGGTGGTGGGTCTGCTAGCGGCTACACAAACTTTGTATCCCAGTTTGACATCGGCCAATCCCGATGGGTGAGATTGCCAGTGATGTCCACCGAACGAGAATCCGCTTCTGCAGCAATGCAAAACCAGGTACTGTATGTATCAGGTGGTCTATGCCCATCGGGTCAGCTGAGGTTATTCGAACGTTTGGACACCCGAATGGGAAGCTGGCAGCAGCTGTGTGACCTGCCCTTCACGATGTTGAATCACGCCTCGACCTTCCACAATGGGAGACTCCACACATCAGGAGGCCTTCGCATGGACAGTGTGCAACGCGATGTCATGGTCTACGAGGAGAACATGAATCGATGGGTCGAACTGCCTGGAATGATGGAGCTTCGCCACAGACACGGCCTGGTGTCACTGAATGGTAGTCTCTATTCTATAGGCGGAAGCCACCAGTCAACAATTGAGACGTGGGATGGGAGCTGCTGGAAGCGGGCGACATCGTTCAAGGGGCACTTCATGCACAAAGCCGTTGGACCTGTAGCTGACCTGAGCGTTTGAGAGTTCCAACTGTCAAAATCTTTTCCTTTTCCTTATGTCTCTTTTCTTTTCGTCTCATCTCTTTTGTCGTATCCCAGCAAACAAAGTAATATTGGACCAACGTTGTATTAACGTTCCGAATGTTCATTCTGTGTTTATTCAACGTTGTTTCAAATTGTTTGTTTGGATGTGTCTGCGTTGTTTTTTTGTTGTTTTTGTTTATATGAAACCCTATCGGTGCTTTAAAAAGAATCACGCTGCCATCAGTATCATAGAGTGAGAGAAAACCCTAGCATGAGTTTCACAGAGCTTCCTATGTAATGGAGTTGAACTTATCTTGTTTCTGTTGGTGCTTCTTCAAGACTCCATGAATATTTGTCTAGCCAGTTACTCTATTCCATTAGGTAAGTTCATGAATGCATTTTTCCTTGTTTCCATCTTTTCTGCCTGATCAAGTTCAGTACCACAGTCTAGCAGCAATCTAACAGCGAAGCTTCTGAGGTTTTCCTGCTTGAATTTAAATGGCAAAAGAATTCGATTGATGATAAAAGACACATACTGTCTGTTTTTTGTATAATTAAAGTATGTGAGAATGATGCTATCACCAGGATTATCGACTATTTTCGTGCTCGTTTTTTTTATTGTGCCGTCAAGGGAAGCCTATTTGCAAGCAAATAATTTGTTTATTATGAATGATTTGAAATTCAATATATCTGGAATATACTTTTATCCCTGATTGTTTTTTTCGTTCCTTTTTTGTGCCTTCTTAGACGATAAAGAAGCATTGTATCTGTAAGTAACGATGCTTTCGATTGACACTCTTTCATCGAAGTACTTATTTTTATTAATAACTGATAAAAGGATTTTTTTATGTTCAAATACGAATTTCAATTAGAAGGTTTATAGGTAACTTCTGAATGCATATATCAAGAAGCTGGATGACGTTTTTGCTACGGCACTCGGTACAAGCCTAACCCCTTGGAGTCTTTATGCTATAATGCATCCAATATAACTTTTAGAAGCATTTATTATCTGTTCCCGTCCAGGCTTCTTGACGGATTTGGAAAAGCTCTGAGCCTCCACGCGCATCGACAGTGTCAGTATCTCGTTTATTCATTGACGTGTAAGGGTCAAGAGTGGAGTTGTTCAAATGAATGAGTTTTCACAGTACCCTCCGTTTCGTTGCCGCCCATCCCAACTTAATAGGGTCAAGGTGGTCGGGTAGTAAATTATGTAATATTACGATATGAACCATTATGACCTATGGTCAATCTTAAGTTTAATTCGAATATGTTAAATGTAGAGTCATAGAGCTCCCGCAGAGATGTTTTGTTGCCCGCGGTCTTGGATGGGCTATGACCCATGAAAGGAATGTATATGTTTAGACCTCTATTTTGTTTCCTCTTTTCTGTATGGCGAGAACGACTTCCTGTCATGCCGTCCCAACTTCCGTCGTGTGACCTATGCGTTCCCCTTCTTAGTGTGTGTCTCGTGAGTCAGTCCCATAAGCGGGTCTTTTTGTGTCCTGTCCTTTAGCGTCGGTCTCTCGAGTCCCTGGTATCACGCTTGTGTGTCTGCCGATGGACGCGGCTGTAAAGAGCGGACAGTTCTATCTGGTGCTCGGAAGGAAGTTGCGGCCGACGTCTTCCTCCTCCTGTCAAATCATCTTTGCCATCTGTGTCTGTCCATCTGTAACTGTCAGCATATGATATTTCTTGCCCTCATTGTTTTAATTTAAATTCAATTATTGCTTTTTTATTTGAACATCGTATTTCATTTTGTCATCAGTCGTCTCATTGACGGCTGTCTGTGGAGCGAGGCCGGACCCTTTGCCGTAGCCTAACCGCTCAAGCTAAATCATTCTCTTTCCCTTGCTTTCGACTCACAGTTAACGTTAGTTAGTCCACTTTTAAGACCCTCCATACGACAATTACATGCTTGACCAAATATGTGAAGTCTGACGATATCGGAGAAATGCGCAACTTTTCTCAGCACTCAAACCCGAGAAGACGTGCCCGAATCTGGAATTCCCTGACACCCGTGTTCAGTATCTACATTTCGTTCGAATTATGTCATCTGCTCCGGCGAGATATCCTGTTTTCGACTAGTGTGTGTCCATGTTTAAAAATACAATCGGTATTTTATTAGGTTTTCACAATTTTTTTTTTTAGCTTACTTACGAAGCAGTCATCATCCCGTTTCCATTATGTCTGTTATTCCTTACATTATTTAATCCTTTGAGACCTAAAAACGTTGCATTTTTAAAAAAGAAAATGTTTGATTGACCCTTTATGTGACTCCATTTGACCGAAAAACCAATTAAATGAAGAAATTTTGTTCTCATTACTATCAACTACTTAATCAATGTGCAATGGTGGTTAGTATAGTTAACCATTGGCGTAGCCAGAGTGTCTCTAGAAGGGGCCTAGTTACTTCTCCACTAGGAGGGGGGGGGGGCGGTTGGGGTGTTTGAACCAAACTTAAATCGCTTCTGCTCGCCTGCGCCACGCCGCTGGTGCCATTAGTAACCTCCATGCCAGGAAAAGGAACAAAAAGGTATAATTTCAGCTGATATTACACAATGAAGTTAGAATAGACTTAGAATTTTTGTTGTTTCCTATGTCTCTGATCGCTTCACTTTCATTTCCAAGCTCTATTTCCGTATTACATGTTCATGAATTTTTTTTTTAAACCAACCTGTTCAGCCGCTGTAGAGTCGCATTTGCGCCCTGCATATGACTAAACGAATGTCACACTCGACGACCCAAAAAATGGTACTCTGAAACTCTAGTATGGACAGGCGTCGTGGAAACCCTTTCGCAGTTTAACCAGAAGGCTTTGGAAAACAAAAAAATTTCACGATCTCTTGGTAGGTATATTGGGTTTCTCGGCCGCAACGGTCGAATTGCGATTGAGCTCGCGCTTCGGCAAAAGTACACTAAAAAGTCATCATCGTAAAGTTTGCAGACCGAATATGAAGGAACACGGAGTCTATTCCAGAACTCCGGAAGCAAATCCGTTAATTAAATCTGCCAAAGCTTATAGGGCTTAGCCGAAACTTACGTTGCCTTAGGGCGATCCGAGTGCTCAGCTGCATACGAAAATGCCTCAGGCGTAACGATCAGACGAGACAACCAGAGCTAGTTCACACTTCAGGGCGCTACGACGCCACCATCGACCACCCTACCGATGAAGGTCGCATCGAATGCAGCTCACCCTCCTTTCTGGAGTTACTTCATTTCCTCGCTCCTTGCGTTCGTGCGTGCTTTGTTTATTCTGCGTGTTTTCCTTGGATTTGCACTCTGCAGGTGGAAGTCAATGTGCGTTGCAGCCGGGGCGTTATCGTTGAATGCCGATCGCTCATTTACTTTCGATACGCTCCTTCCATTTTAGTGGTGGAGTAGAAGGCGTGCAAACGTCGGCACAGTGCAGACAGAACATCAACATGTCAATCGTGATCTTTTCCTTGGCCCATATTAGCAATCTGTCCATAGTGCTGAACGTACTGCCTAGACGAGGAGGCAGAATAATTAATTCTGGGGCCTGTTTCTCGCCTCTGGTAAACTTGAATCTACATCTAAACTCATTCTACTCTAAAAGCAGCGTAAATGCGAAAGATTTAGATTTAGACTGATATTTAGCCTAAGATTTAGATTAAAATTAGAGTTAGATTAAGTTTAGCAGAGGCGAGGAACAGACCCCTTGCCTATACAGACGAGAAAAATTTCGTATATATTCAAGGAAGTGAGACGGAGACGTCGTATTGTAATTTATGCTATTCGGAAGCAATTGAAACGCCTCGAAAATGTGCAACACATCCCAACAGTATCAGAGGAATCGTTCGAATTTTAAAGAAAATAAATGTGTCCATGGCACAGCAAATTGACTAAGTTATTCACATCACAACATTCATAATACATTGTCACGATAGCGATAGTGTTACCTAGGAACGTCAGATCATCCAATGAAAACTATGAGCACTCATTACGTTGGCCCGTGAGCGCAGCGTGGATGGAACAATGGGAGGGGGGGGGGGGGTCCTCATCCCCGACGATACGCTGCAGCATAGGCTTGGTGGTTTAATCATTATACCTTACAGTAGTTTTTAAAAATGATGTGATGTGTTGATGCTTCACCGCTACGAATATCCTTCAATTTCCACACGAATATTTTCCTAAGTAAATTAGATATCTGGGGACTTTTTCTGACGAGAAGGCTCGATTAGCAACACTCGGTATATTCTTTGAGTAACATTTTCCTCGTATGGGCACTCATGGTGAGATATCTGGAGACAAGGACGGAAAACAGACTCATTGATACATGATACATGAGATAAGCCTTGCAAGCCCATGAGTCAGCGTCATAATTTCCCACTGCGTGCGGTGCGACGGTTTGGCAGGGAAAATGCAGTGCAAGAAGACGTGGCAAGAAGTCGAGTGCCTCTTTGACGAACTGAAGGAGCAGAGGAACAAGGGGCAGGGTTGTGACGTCACGGTCAGGGTGGATGACCAGGCATTTCCGTCTCACAGCTGGCTCTTGGCTGCCAGCTGCCCGTACTTCAAGGCAGTCTTCGCTTCGAGTGCACTGGAGCCAGATGTGCACGTGAATGGGATGGCTGTTGATACTTTCAGGATCATCTGGGAATATATGTATGGTACTGAAGTTGAAATCAAGGACGAAAACGAAGCCTTACTAGTCGTAGAAGGTGCCCAGCTCCTAGGCATGGATCTTCTCTTCGCGAGTGCGGTCGAGGTCCTCAAATCTTCGGTGAGCGCCGACAATGTCGTATACCTGCTCACTGTTGCAGATCAGATTGGCATTGGAGACTTGGAGGCAGCAGCCCTAACATGTCTTTGTGAGAATTTCGAGGTAGTGGTCCCGAAACCTGAATTTCTGGAAATATCCCTGGAGCATATTTCAGACGTCATCTCTCGAGACGAGTTGAAGGTGACGAAGGAGGAGGTGGTCTATGAAGCCGTGCGGAGCTGGACCGCCCACGACGACCGGCGGCAGCACCTTCCTGACTTGCTGGAGAAGGTGCGCCTCCCGCTCCTCTCGCTTGATTATCTTCAAAAAGAATTGGCGACTGATGATGCTCTCTTCGTTCATCCAAAATGCGTTCGTCTAATCCAATACGCGAAGGAATACCAGGTACCCCAGCTTCGGAGTATGGTCCCTGCACATCTCTATAAGCCCCGTACTGGCTCTGGAAGCACTTTAACACAGTTTGAACCCCAGGAGAAAGGCGGATGGCAGGCCCAGAAGTTCCAAAAGCCAAAGGCACAGAAATCAACACCATCAAAACCCCCTCGTATTCCATTCAATTTGCCACCTCAAATTCCGCCGGTTGCCACTGTTCCTCCACCCAGTTTTCCAACACTCATAAATTTCATGGTGCCTCAACCTCAAATTTTGACGAATACAATTCCAATCAGCTTTGTCCCGTCCACATCGACTAACGTTGGTCCATGTCCATCTAGCCTCTTTGTGCCGGCTCCATCCAACAACTTTGGTCCATCCGCATCGAACAACTCTTGCCAGGAGTCAGATCCTTTTCAAAAGTATCTGATCTGGGCTCTGAGCAAGAAGGGAAACGAGAGATTCCTAATCGGCATCAACGTTCAGGGAAACGGACAGGGCTGGAGCATTCCCATCATACAGGACTGCCCTTTCAACGATGAGGACTTCACTTCCTCCGTCCTTGCTGTTGACGACAAGGTCTTCCTGATGGGGCATCAAGTCAAGTTCATGAACGCGACTTCCTATAGGTGGACCAATGTTCAAAAGCCACCCAATCCTGGGATTCGTTCTGCCTGTACAACCTTTGACCGATCTCTTTTCATCTGCGGGGGTGGGTCTACCAATGACTACAAGAACCGTGTGTCACGGTTTGACATGGGGCTATCCAAATGGGTGAAATTGCCACTCATGTCCGCTCAGCGAGAGTCCGCATCTGCAGCGATGCAAAATCAGATTCTGTACGTGTCAGGTGGCTCATGTCCAACGGGGTCGCTGAGGTCATTTGAACGCCTGGACACTCGAATGGGAAAGTGGCAGCAGCTGAGCAGACTGCCTTTCACAATGACTGAACACGCCTCGACCTTTCACAACGGGAAACTCCACATTTCGGGTGGTACTCGCAACAACTACGTGCAACGGGATGTTCTGGTCTACGAGGAGAACATGAATCAATGGGTCAAACTGCCCGACATGATCGAAACCCGCTACGAACACGGTCTGGTGTCCCTGAACGGAAAGCTCTTTGCAGTTGGAGGAAACGGGGAGTCCACCATAGAGGCTTGGGATGGGAACTGCTGGAAGAGGGCGACGTCCTTCAAGGGACACTTCATGCACAAAGCCTTCGGACCTGTCGTTGACCGAGACGCTTGAATGATGAGCTGCTATCACCCTCCTGTTTTTCATTTTTGCTGATGCCTTTTTGCCTGTTTTGTTGCCTCTTGTTTTATTAGTTTCTGCGATATATTTTTGGCCCAAGAGTGATTTAAGGGAGTTCACGTCAGCAGCAAATTGACCCGAGCTTCCCTGATGACTTCCTACAAGTTTATGTTGAATTAATTTCCTATTCTTTTTTTTTCTTCAGGACGGCATGAATGACTTCTTTCCATTTGCCATATGAATCAAATCATATGATGCTCTTAGCAGCACTGATTTTCTTCATGATGCATGGTGTATTATAAAATGAGTAGATAGTGCTTCCAGGATCTCTCAGTGTAGAGGCCTTGTGAGATTTGAGATTCAATATTGGAAAAGAAAATTAATTTTCTTTACTGGATGCTATTGTTGCCTACTTAATAAAGATGCTTAATTGTTTAATTTTTTTCCAATGTCTTCATGGACCGAAAAAAGTAGTAATGTTACTTAAGTAGCTTAGTGGGCAGTGGACGCGCTTCCGCAAAAAAAATGGTTATTTTTGCATTGGTCTATATTTGAAAAGGGGAAAGGGTGGTATGAGCAATAAAACCTCAATGATACAGCATACTTTTGGGGCCTTGAATTGGACCTTTGATTACTTTTACTTAAAAAATTGAGCATTGCAGATAATGGGGCATTGGACGAGCTACGCAGAACAAGCAGACTTTCCCTTATGCTGCGATGCTTCCAACCGCTTCGCTGCGGGGATAATGGCGCTTGGGGCGAGTCCGCTGGGAGTCCTCGAGGATTGGAAGCAGGGTTGCCGGAGTGGATGATTTCGTTTCATCGGATGTTTCGTATCTCGCTGGATGGGTGCAGCCCGATCGCTTCAAAAAATTACATAAAAATTCACAACCCACCCAAATATAATTTGTCAGAATCCTAAAGTATCTCTGGTCTCAACCATTGAAAATTGAAAGTTCTTATTTTTTTCGTTTTTCGAGAGTACAGTGTACAGAATGTTTCGTGGAATCGAGCAGCCTCAAAGTATACTTTGCAGAATTCTCAATCCCTGATACCAAACCTGGACATAGCCTCAAAATCCCACTGATTACGATAAGTGTACGCAAGGCCGTATTTAGGGGGTGGGGTTCATGGGGTTCAAACCCCCCCCCCCCCCGAAATATCTTCCTTAAAATTTTGCCATACTGCTATTCGTTGGTGTATACGGTGCAGTACTTGGTCTTTTCCATCTTTAATAGCTCATGACTTATTAAACACTGCAACTTACAGGAAAATCCATATATGTCACAAAGACTTACAATGACAAGTATAAAAAAAATAGCCACAGCACGTACGCCAGACCTCACCCCCCCCCCGAAATGAAATCCTAGATACGGCCCTGCCTTAGAGTAATACCTTTAAGTTCTGTTTCTTGAAAGTCTTGCAGGAAACGCTTGCATTTTATTACTGCAGCGTCAAAGTTAACAAGTCCACAATTGAACATAGCATTTAGAATAGGGATTTAGGGTGCCATCGACGCAACCACAAACTTTGGACATTCCGGGTCGTGCTTGAGCCAATCTATGGAACTTGGCTGCATTCTCAGCAACCTCCTTTGTAGGCCAGTTCACATAAATCGGGAAGAGCGTTGAGAAAAGGTGTTCGCAACATCGTGAAGGCCTTTGCACACTGACGCTGTGGAGACATTGGGTGATTTCAAATTCGGTGTCGGTGTTCCGTGTGACACGAAATCCACACCTCAACTCCAAATTTGAACTCACCCTACGGTGTTAGTGTAAAACCATGTTTTCCCGGTGTTTCGTCTCCGCGTAACACCACATTCAACTCGAAATGTGATCTCAATCCCAGTTCGGTGTTGGTATTTAAGGGAATCCCTAATATATCATTAGGGGGTGTTACACTAATCCCTAGGAGTTCAAAAGTAGTATTTGTAGCGTAAAGGCCAGAGGAGATAATCAGGGCCGTTTCTAGGCGTGTTGGCGCCCAGGGCAAGAAGTTCCAATGGCGCCCCCCCCCCTCCCCCTTTACCCTTCTGGCGCCCCCCCTCCCCCTTTACCCCGCTGGCGCCCCGGGCGATCGCTCGCTTCGCCCGCCCCTAGAAATGGCCCTGGAGATAATAAGAATTTCATAATGTGAAAATTTCAAGAGACAATGGATTGCTATCACGAACACACCGACAGGTCATCTACTTCATGACATGAGGCTCTACAGAAGCACCAATATAATCAAGATTTACCTACGCCACGCTCCCAGATAGAGATGTGTCCCTTACGCTCCTGAAATCCACTGATCCACAGCGGAAGGCGGTATTATAAAAGTGGAAGCGGTATTTCAACTATCTCTTGGTCGAAGAATTTCAATTATAAAAGAGATATCTCGAAGTGCAGCGATTTATGTTGAGATTGTCAGATTGGGTGACTCGGGCAAATTGCGTAAAGAGAATCTTTTTCCCGTGATCTTGGTGCAGTAAACTTCATCATCGCGAGAGATGAGATTTCTCTCGTTAAACAGCAGTCTCTTCTGTTTGTGGCCATCTTGCGCACCTCAGATCGTGACCTCAATCCGATCTGCTTACTACTACCTCGACTGCTAAGTCTTATGACTGCTCCTGATATACGAAGCTGTTTCAAAAAGTAACGGCAACTCTTGTCTAAGCCGTCCATATGAGCCAATACCTAGGAAACCGCATAATGCGCGCAAAGACTGATCAATTTCACTCAGAATGCGCGTTTTTGTTATGGCGAATGTCGCTGGTGGCGCTAGTGTACCCCAAGTCAACATTGCGAGTATGCTCTCTGTGTGCACCAAAGAAGAGATGCAGTCTGTTATCCATTTATGCTGGTAAAAAGGTGTTAAACTAGCGGATATTCAGAAACGAATGTTTGTTCAGTATGGTGAATAGTGTATGACGACGAAAATTGTACGAGTGGATAGAAAAGTTCCGAAATGGACGAAGGAATGTTGTTGGCAGTCGATCAGGACGTCCAAGCACAGCAACCTTTCTTCTTTCTTTTGTCTTCGGAACCTTTCCGTTTCGTTAATCGTCATGGCTAAGGACGGGGAACTGACGTCGAGCGAAGACGAAGGGCAGCCCAAAGATCAAGGGTGGATTGCATAAAACTGACTTTAGCGTAATAAAGCATTAAACCTCCTTTAACGGTGCTAATGGAAGTTTAAAGCTTCATTACACTAAAGTCAGTTTTATGCAATCCACCCCAAGACATTACCTTAAATCGTCACTTTGTTGGACAATGTGGTATGTGGGCTTTTATTGGCCACCTCAAGCTGCTCTACGGACATCGCAACCCGCCGCGCACGTTTCCGAACGTTAGTGGCCTTTGGCCACGATGCGTGAACCTATTACTATGGCTATGAGAGAGCACACGTGTGTGCTCTCATGTGTGGACGCGCATGCCACAGACCACCACCACGGACCACAGTAGATATTGCGCATGCATGTCCTCCATTGCTTAGCCAGTGAATGGCAATGAGAATCTGTTCCATTGGAGTTAATGCATGCCTTCTTGCAATGGGACGTTCGAGACGAAGCCTTCAATTCTCCAGAATGCATTCCACATCCGTCGGTTTTAACCGAAACCACTTATTGAAAGAATACATATTTCGCATATCGAATTCAGGTCGTGGCTGAATCACTCGACGACGGCGAACTACATCACGCACACGAGCATTATTGCCAGACTCGTTGGAATCGCTCGGAAGCATGGCTTTGCTTACACTTATGCCCATCGTACAGACACTTGTAAGAATTCACAGGAATTTTACAAGTGTATGCAGCCAGATTTCTCATTTGAAGAAGAAAAAAAACTTGTTTCGCTTTCAACACTAATAAATTAAAAAAAACGCACAAAGTTGTAATTACTAGTGTGATCCTAATTCTTCGAGTAACATAAACTTGTACCACATATACTTTGAGAAATAGGTCCCAGATGTTCATGAGTCCATGTGAACCATTACACCCCTGAAATCTTACACCCCTGAAACTTCTGGGTAACTCCCTGGGTATTTCACACCAAGTCTACGAATTTGAAAGCCGCCGATGGAAGGATGAACGTAGAAAACACTCGACAATCTCAAGATTTAAAAAATATATATAACAAAAGCTTCACAACAATACGTTTCCCAGAGGCTGTTGAGTATTGAAAGGGTTGAGGCGATTGAGTATTGAACGCCTCGCCATACGAGTTCGAAGATGCATTGGAAAGTCACTTGTCGGCTAGAATATGATCGACACGCATTTCCATACTGAATATGGATGAAGGGGCAATTGATTCTGCATTGCAGTACAGAGCGGCTCCGAAGACACGAGACCGCTCAGCTGTATCGTACCTGCCCTCCCTTTCGTGGCTTATTTGGATGGGATTTCTTTCTTTCTTGCTTTCCTTTCCCTCCTTTCAGGCACGTTCCGCTTCTGGTATTGTGCATTCTTTTGAGTGAATGGGGTGTGGATAGTGAATTCAATTGAAGTCAATTGCTAAGCAATGTAATGCGTTGTGGAGACATCCTGAAAGTCTACCTATGATCCCATTAAAACAATGAGTACTGAGACTTGATCTCGCTGGTGAAAAGTTTTGAAACGGTTCCCTCAGCCTTAAATTACTGATCTTCCCTCATTTTCACATGCGTCTCACTGGAGAGACTGTCAATCATCAGGCATGTTCTAAGGGAGCCTTTCCTTTCAGCATGACTACGATGTGTCAAAGTTGAGTGTGGATTAATTCCTCAACATAGCAATGTCGCCACAACGTTGTGTAAAAGGTCAATTCAATGTAAACGCAATGTTGAAATGAAATACTGTTCAACCTCGAAGAAATGCTCATATGTCCCATTGAATAGTCAACGTCATGGCATTGCCTCCTCCTTTTCCTCATATGGAAGGTGAGCAGACATAATAATGACTTCATATCGCTAAAATCTCCTGTTATACCTCAGAGAACTTGAAAGTACTCTAGAAAGTATTACCATTCCGCGGTTGATTCTACTGGTTGTAACTTTCTTTAGTGGATCAGAATCCTAGATGAGATCTTGAATGACACCTTGTTCTGTCCAGCAAAGGTGTTACGTGTCTGGCATCAATATAAGACAGTGGTGCCCAACCTTTTCGGCAAGGGGGCCACATGGCTCACTACCACAGCCATCGTGGGCCATATTAAGTCACTAGCATTGTAGGAGAAAATTTTAAGGAAATCCGAGGGCATTGTGGGTTAGAGCCTCGCGGGCCACTTGTAAGCACCTCGAGGGCCACTTTTTGCCCGCGGGCCACTGGTTGGGCACCACTGATATAAGAGATGTCTCTTTCGTAGATGAGCCAGACACACCCTCCCAGGCCGACTAAGACGCTATTTCATCTTTGGAAGAGATATAAAAGCCCAGACCAGTGTACGTGCCATGTAATGAAGTCGGAGGTTCGGCATGTTACCTCGAACTCCCTGACCAGAAGTACCTGGAATCTCCTTCCGCTGGATTATCTCTTTAAACGAGTCGATCCAGGAATTCCAAAGCCTTCCGCTAAGTTGTACTTTGGAAAGATCGAGTACAATATGAAAAATATAGGGGACTCATTCCGGTGGCACCATAGTGAGAATCGCTAAATCGGCGGTTAGGCGCCATCTCGCGTCGGTTGGTAAAACCTAATTTCTGATGAGACAGCGTGAATAACTCCTTGTTAAAATAACATTGAGACTATGATGAAGACAAATGTGGAAACTTAATTTGCACTTAAAGGCCTCCAAATGATTTCGTTAGTCCATGAGTCGTCTCTACTAATGTTGAAAATGGGGATAATTACGAATAATGGGATCAAGTGATCAAGACGGTCGCCTCTCTCAAGAGTTGCCATTCCCAGAAACTCTTGAAAAGAGTAGATGCAACGAAAACGCATCTCGTCAGAGCATACCATAGGTACCTTCGTTCACGGACTGAGTACTCCAGCTTGGCATGGGGACCAGGGCTCTCGAACTCTCTCACGGATCAGCTGGAGAAGGTTCATCGCGTGGCTCTTCGCATCTGTCATGGGTTCTTACGCGTTTGTAACGATTGGGAGTCCCTGTGTCAACGCCGTCGCAGTCAACTCCTATATTTTTTCCATTCGACAACATACAGTGACGTACCTAAGGCCAGAACCAAGAGATACCGAAGGAATACGATTCCAAGCATGCAACGCATCCTTCAGGACAGACTGGGACGCCACAAACTGCAGAAATTTCCAAGACCTCTTGGATCTGAGACCAACGTGAGACATTTGAGCTTGACGTTAGCAATAAATAATAAAAAATCTTTGTTCCACTTCTCCCCTCACTTGTTTATTTCTCCTTTTCTTTAACTTTTTCTGACCATTGTCTTGACCTTTGATATTTTATTCTTATTTTTCATGCTTTATTTTGACTGTAAGGAATGAATGATTCTAATACATGTCCTCCAACCATCGAGAGAATCGCGTTCTGGTTGACATTTTTCTTTGGATAGGACCTCATCTTAATAACAGGAAAAGAAACAAGTCAGATCCGACGAAAAAGAAGGCCTGAGGTTCATCATCACATGAATTAGTGAGTTATGGTATTAAGTCAGTAGTCCAAAGGAAAAAAATGCGGGTGAAAACTTAGTCCATGAAATTATCAATTCTTATCCGTACTAATTCTTAATAATCGCCCAAACAATCAAAGCGCGTCTCGTAACTCTATCTACGAGTCCAAAACAAGCTCTATAAGGGGATTTCAGGGAATCGTTCTCGATATCGGTAGTCGTAAAGGAGGAGGGCAAGTGACGTGATGAGTAGTGGCGATACAGGGTGAAATTCTCGCCATCGATCTCGTTATATCGACAAATGGCCGGAGTCGTCTGTATTGAAGATAATCAATCAATCTGGACATTCGCCCTCTCCCTGCCTCTGACTACTCCCTTCAAATGCACCAGGACGAATCCACCGCGAATACTCATCTCCCCCCCCCCCAAAGTTCTAATCCCATATGAGAGGACCGATTTTACGATTCACATCTCACAAGTGATGGACTGGTTAAATGCGCGAAAACAGAGTGGTTCAAAATAAATTGACCCGAGAGAATGAGTTGCATACATTTGGGAACTGTTGATTTTTGTGCATCGTAAGTGCTAATTTTTGTTATATATGTATTAGTATTAACTAATTAATTTATTGTTTTCATTAATAATGTACCCTACCTTATTGAAAAGATTAACAATAAATTTTGCCGCCATGCTATTTAATTCCTCGTTGGTACTAACAGAATATTACTGCTGACTGTCAATTTGAGCATCTTAAATCATAGAAAAGCAGTGAAGCCAATTGTTTGTATTTCACATGGGTTATATTTATGCGTGAATACCTAATAAAGAGTGAAATATCTGCTTTTGTGCCCATGCTTTTTTCGAGGGCCAATCACTTTTGGGTCACCCTGTATATTGGACTTTAGTAGTAAGCCGCAGTAAGATGCGAAATCATATATTCCTTGTATGGCAGGCACTTGCAGTCACCACTCATAATTTGATCATAACAGCGTCGACAGGAGGACGAAAGCAAGGAGAAGTATGAATATGAGAAGAGGCGATCCGTTAAGGGGAACGAAGAGAAGGTGAGAGAGGGGAGAGAGAGAGAGAGAGAGACGCGAGGAGGATCCGTTATTGCGTGATGCCCCGAGGGCGACTACGTCACGCTACCTTTGTGCTCTCCCTCTTATGCGGAGTGCACAAAGAGCGGGAATGCCCCTCACACAAGTTTCAGTTGGTCCGTGAAGGGAAGCAGCTGCTCCTGCTTCTGTCCTTGTCTCCAAAAGCGCGCTTCTCTCCCCCATCTCCCTTTTCTGTTTCACCTTTCCGCCATGGATTTTCATCTTCGCTACGTCGTCTCTAGCCTCATAAGTGTCATCGTTGTCTGTGTATGTGTCGGCGTCTCGAAAGGAAGCGAGGAGAGAACGTGACTCGAATCACCATCGTTCTTTTCTTATCGCTGCTGGAGACCCACGTGCTCGTCCGTTGAGGTAGGTCCTCACCAGTATCCCGGATCTCCATATCGTACGTTGTGTCTGCATTATGCCAGCATGAGGGGGCCTTCTGGAGATATGATAGGCCTCAGCGTATACGACGAGGTGAAGCGTGAACACGGTCCGCGCCTCCTTTGTCTCTTTGTTCTCCCCATCACACCTGGGACCGGAACATTGAGTCTCCCCTACCTTGGGGTCCATGGCCATCGTGGAAGAAAACGAAAACGGTCATTCAGGGTCCAGACAGCACGTCTTACCAGCTTGACGAAATGTGACGCCACGGTTGTCCGATGGCGTCATGGTGGATATCGATTCGCGCATTCGCACACGTATGATAGGCCTGGCCTGGGGAAGCACGCTCGAGTCAGTTCAGAGAGTCTCCATGATGATTCCACTCCACTGTATCCCGACGGCTTCACTCCTGAGACAGCCGACAGTGCGATAAGCACGTGATGACATTGATCCCAGTGATCCGTCGAAGTGGACAGTTGGGTGTTTGTCGGCAATCACACGGTTCTGGCGGTGTGTGTTTTGTGGTGGTCGGTCGGCCTATACACGTGGCCTCGGGTGGATCGCGTGGCACTTTGAAAGCATGCCAAGTCTTCTCTTCATTCTCTCCCGGTCAGGCGTAGGCTCATCACTCCTTCCTTTCTTCGCCTTTCAACGTTGCATTCACTCAAGTGCGAAAAGCCAAGAAACACTGCTCTCGCTCCCGCCTTCTACTTAGTCTCGAAACCGTCTTGAAACTATGGCCGACGGTTGAAACCGTCGAAACCCGAAATCTCATCACCGACGAATGGGTCAAATTATGGGTCGAATTTCATAAATGTGGTTCGGTCAATGAAACTAACTTATTTTGCCATTCCCCATTGGACGTTGCTTCAGGGGAAAAACCCGCGGCGAAGAACATCCTGCTCAATATGGACCATGTTCCAAATTATATCTGACCACAGATCTCATAATGCGCTTTGGTTCGGGGTCGTACGATCTCGATTCCTCCCTCTCAGTATCGTAGACTGTTTCTTAGCTTCATGCTGCAAGGCGCAAATACTGCTCACGTATGTGCTGGAGGTGAATGAGCTTCTGCCATTAAAAGGATTCTTCATGAGGCAACCGATGTATCCAGTGAAGTACCCCTTTGAAGTAGCAATTGAGGTTTAACTACACCATAACTTCCCCAATTTGTATATAATTCTGTCAGTAGACGCTTGGCTCGGCCCGTCAAGCCTTCACCCTTCCCTCGATCTTGAATCCTCTGGGCTGTTCGCGAAGGATCATTCTAGCCCCATGAACTCGAGGGAAAAGGTTCATTCACATGTTAAATCGCCCTTGTAGATTGGCATTATTTTGTCAGTCTGTGACCATTCCGACTCAGGGATTTTTCACCGTCCGAGGGCTTTTCAACAGATAGAATGATTGAGTCCGTTGCTTTCTTGAACCATTTTGTTGGTGAAACGATCTATTGTATGGAAGGCGGCCATTGTTCGTCGAAGAGAATGACAGGATCCTCATTTTGAGAGACAGTGGATCGGATATACGTGAGGGGACTCCAATCATGATGATGATGAGCCTCGGTGCAGTCCCCATCGAAACCCGCAAGCAAAATCCTAGCCGTAGTGACTGGGTTACCAAAAAGTTTTTTTCTTTCGCCCATTCGCCACAAGGATTCAATTCAGGATTTATTCCAGATTTTTAGTACCTCCATTTTATTATATATATATATATTTATTTATTTATTTATTCTTACGCTGTTGAGTTGGTTTGAGTTCGTATCCGGATCGTCCTTCGTTATTTTCGCATAGCAAACAAAAAAATTACGTGATACTGGTTTTTTCTTGTTCCATCGAAGGTGGTGTTCCTGTGAAAGATCGTGACCAGTGTATGATTGGAGAAGTAACATTGTTGATTCCATGGAAAGTGTATTGAAAGCAATTCTAGCTTGGAATATCAACTAGCGAAATCTTGGGCACTGGATAATGTCATCATATCCCACAGATCAAATAATTAGTACCAGTACATTAGGAGAACGTGACGATGAAGAACGTTGTGAATAACGACCCCATTTTCTCTGCGAAATGCTGGTGTATGAGCATGCTAAAGGGGGAAGAATTTCATCAAGTTCACTCAAAGAATCCTAACATCGTCAAGATCGAATCATTCGCTCTAGGGGGATAGCAAGGACCTTGCATTCACTATCAACTTTCTTCACCATTTACTTATTCTCCCATGTATTAGTTCGCAAAATGAAGCCTGCTAGTGATTAGAACTATTATAGTAGCGGGAAAATTATGGGATGTGAAAGGGTCTGCCCTGTAGAAGCGGATCTACTCTGCCTATTGAGCAGTGAGGAAATAAAAACTCAATGTGTATGCAGTTAAGGGACGGGAAAAAAAGAGTACGGATAAAGTACAGTACAGTACTCGTGACTCGAAACGAGAGGTCAACGAACGTTGCCTTGCCCGTGAAATCGGACTCCTCGTCCTAACTGTAAAAGGAAAAAAAAAAGGGGGGGGGGATCTATTGAGCGAGAATTGCGCTTCTCGTTTCTCCTAGCACCATGACAGTTCCGCTCTCTCTCCCATTGTGAAGAGGGGAAACAACAGAAGCTTCCGTATACGCAAAGGGAGTCTTAGACACACACCCTTTTATTTAAATTCCATCTCTAACCCTCGCACGTTCCTGTGCAGATTAGATCTTGGCGACAGGAGAAAACCTTTCTATGGCCGCTCTTAATTACTCTTCGGAGTGTACTCACCTTCCCACTACGCCATAAAATAAATTACGTTCAATAGGGAATCCACGCTTCTGTCCTCGTGTTGGAATTACGGTAATAGGCAAGGAGAGGCTAGGGTTTTGAAAGTTAGGGTACAGAAGACACTTTCAGGGCACGTTAAAATCGGAAATCTAGGTATCGTTTCAGGGGTGGTTCAAAAATTTGTGCTGGGAACGACTGAATTCAAAAGAAGCTAAGGACCAACGGTAGCCTTCGAGGCAATTTGCATTTCATTACACCCCTTTTCCCCATGTATAGCCCTTCTAGAGTACGAACGCGAATAGTTCATTATCAAAATCATGAAGATGATCAACTCCTGACAATCTTCATGTCATAATTAAGTGCCCGACGGCTATGGTGCAACGCAGCAGTCATCGTCATCGAGTCGATGTCGAAGATTGTTTGCAGGAACTTGCACTACTGGGAAACTCATTTTTCAACTGTCGAAAAATAGTCTTTGCCCATCTTAACCTGTTTAGTCAAGAATTTAAATATATAAATTATGTGAAAATTTTTCCTCATTCAACCGTTCGCAATGAATCGTCATTGACCACAAAAATACTAATTCCTATAAGAGGTCACAGTGATTCAGAAGCTCGCCAGGCTTGAAGGTATATATCTCCAATCTCTTATCTATATCTCCTATATAGCCCTGCAAAATATACTTAAAAAAATGCGCAACTCCTGAGCCCCGCCAGGGCTGAAAGGGTTGAAACTTCGAAGCGAGCTTTCCTCTGGTACCAGGTCGAGCTCACTCCCTCTGTACGATCTCCCTCGGGATATGGACTATCACGAACTGTGCCGCAATTAAATTATAATAGGGGCGACTTCAAAACTGCAGTTTAGTTGCAATTCAGTTCAGTTTTAATCCCAGTTGGGATTTCGTTGTGAGAGTTGTGCCGTCCGACCAAAGTCCAGTATGAACTGGAAGCAGAATCGAACTGCCGCTTGGAAATCAGCGTTGACCTTTCGTCTAACATATTTTTATGCATCGTGTCGGTACAGACATCGGTGTCCTTCGGCGTTTCTTTTTTAAGTGAAACCTATTAAGGCCCTCATTCCTAATTCTCTTAAACAGTACCTTCGATATTGCGGTTATAGATATTAACGAAAGCATAGGTTTATGAAGTCAAGAGCAGCGATTCTCAAGCTGTGCTTATGTACCACTGGACACTGGAGGTTCAATGCGAGTAAGATGAGGTTGGGAATCACTGTACTAGAGTGTACTCATGCGGTGTGAAGTGGATGCCAAAAATCACATGCTTAGGAATGGGGCTTCGAACCTTTAATCCCTGCTAATGTAAACTAGGCTGGACTGTAGGGTGAGCTAGCATCCTGAAACCGTTCTATCCATCAAGGCTTTCCTCAAGCAAGAGTGGCTTTTGCTGTCGAATAGACTGTAATTCCAGTCTATTGCTCCCCTTCAATATGCTGAAGGGGGATGTGGGGAATAATTCCATTTCACCTGCATTAAGTAGGAAGCGGGGTAACCCTCCAGTATTCGTACCTTGCCTCGATCGATGAGTAATGAATACCTACCCATCCGTCCCGTGTTGTCAAGGGACATTTACAGTTTGCATCGTAAAGGGCGACAGCAGAATACCGAGAATCTCGTGCGGCTTTATTATATGTACGTATTCAAAATGCTTTTATTTTATTGGGCAAGCCATAAAATATCCTATCGAAAGGGGCGAGAAAGTCTGGTGAGTAATAATGTGGAAACACAAGTAGGACAAAAATAAAACGGTCATCCCCTCCAATATGTGGTCACTCGTCATGTTTCTGGGAATTTAGTAGCTTGGGAAGGTATGGTATTCATTGCGTACATGTGGAGACGTGATTCAAAGCCTAGCCGGAGTGAGTCATTTTGTTGAGAATCTATTTGGTGGAGAAGAAAGTATTTTTCTGGGAAATCCCCTGAGTGCGGGTCCGAGAGGCGAGAAAGGGGAAAGAGGGGGGAAAGCAAAAACTTGTCTGTGCCCGCCAGGCTCTGGTCTCCCCCACTCGGATTGGATAACACCACGCTTTGGCGGGAAGGGGGCAGGAGCCAGAGCCACAGAGCCGCCCATCTCAGTCCTTTGTGATGACGTCATCCTTGATGACTCACCCACATTGATCAGATCATTCCCCCAGTCGCCATGTGACTCGCGGCAGTGTTGCCAGCGCCTGCGCATGCGTCATCCTTGGGACCCTCCTCGTGTTTGCCCCATAGAGGTTTGCCCGTCTTCCGTACTTCCGCCTTCCAATCCCTACTCACACTCGATCTCATTTTGGCAGTGCGAAATGCTTGTCATCCCCCCCCCCCACACACACACACACACAGACACAGGCAGTGGAAAGCTCGAGATACGGTTGTCCAAGATGCATGCCATGGACCGAGAAGCTTGATAACTGATAAAGCAGCTATGCATGAATAAAAGTAATTATTTCCTGGTGAAAGCAAGATGTCAACTTGTACAGGGTGTTTCATATTAAACCGAACAGACTTAAATGCTTTTGTCTTGGATGTAACGCATCGTTAAACAGTAAATCAAAATTCAGTTTTACGCGCCATCTACATGGCGAAACAGGATGAAAAAGTATGGTTCGTCCGAAACTTTTCAAAATTTGAAAACGCAGCTCAGGTTGTAAAGTGAGGTGTGTATCAAGTTCCTGTGTGCATCAAGTTTCTTAGTTTCCAAGGTGGGCATTTAAGTCTGTTTTGTTATAAAACACTCTTCCATGCGAAAAAAGTAAGATTAGCAGTAATTATTGGGATAAAGTGCTTATTATGACCGCGTACTTGGACGAAATAATGGCGTCAAACGATGATTATATATCCTGCCTTCACATTTTGGACCCGGGTCAAAGTTCTGGTTGAGTTATGAAAATTAATGGTGCCACACTGTAACATTCAGTAAGATGTGTTTCCATATTTTCTTTCTACGCCTGTACGCAACTTGATATGCCTATTACCGGCTTTTGGCAGTTCATATGCAGGTGTTCTCAGAGGTGGGCAGTATTTTAAATAATTATATTTAAATACGTATCACCAGTGGCTTATTTTACCGGGGGGGGGGGTGCAGCCGCCCCCCTGGTGCCTCTGGGACAGGGCTTGGCGTCCCCAGTTGGAGGTAGTAATTTCCCCACCTGATGCCACTCGGGTGGGGTTTGGCGCCCCCGTGCTGTTGCCATGCCCCCCCTTCCCCCCGACCCCTCAGCCAAAATACGCCTCTGCATATCACTACATGTGCACTCAAACCCCGCTTAGGGCTCAGGATGCGTTCCTGGAAAAGAGAGCGCTAAAAGGGGTCATTATACCATTGTATATATGGAGATGCGAATCGAGCTGTGAATATTCTGACTCAACCTTTAACTTGTATTTTGGATTTCTTTCATTTTTTGGTTTTCAGTAAACATTTTTCTCTCCAGGATCAAGAGCGCTGTAACGAAACAGCGCTATACGGGGTAGCGCTAAGCGGGGTAGTACTGCATTTGTGTTTTATATTTGAAATACATTTGGCAAAATATCAAATATTTTCTAATTGGTGCAGTGCAACTTAAAACATGGCTACCTCAGAAGGCTTGCCTTCTTTATTGGATGGGAAGTTCTTCAGTATTGTTGAACAAGATGGGTAGAAGGTCGAGGTCAAATGTGCTGCATGATCCACAGAGAAGGTGATCAATGGAACTCTAGCTGCAACATCCAACTTCTTCATACATTTGAAGGTTGATGGTGTTGCAATATCTTGGGTGTGAATATGCTAACCTTGTCCATGGCCCAAGCAAGGTTTTTGATTTGTGATATATTGTCCATCTTCAGACCTAGGCCTTGTGTAAGCCCGAATCTTGCCAATGCAGGTTAATATTTATATTCTTTGCTTTCAGAGACTATATTCAGATCTCGTTGAGGATTATGAATGGTATAAGGGGAGCAGTCAGGGATTCAGAAAGGAAAACAGAAAGAATGCCATACTCAGGCTATGTGCTGTGAAGGTCAATGGTCGGAACTTCTGATTTTGGACAAAATCTGAAAGGCACGATGTAAACTTTAAAAATGTTATATTCTGTATTTTCAATTGTATTGAAATATATATATTTTTTGTATTTGAAATAATATTATTGGGCTGTATTTGTATTTTGTATTTAAATACTTAATCACTTGCATTTTACCCGGCTCTTGGTGTTCTATCCCATAGGTGCTGAAGAAGGGCTTCCAGTTCGGCCTTAGTGGAAGCAGGGTGGTCCGCGCGTCCACGGTCATCCCACAGATGCGAGATGGGATTCGGATATAGGCCAGCCCAGGCCAGGGAAGCGTGCAAGCGCAATTTCTTGCTTCTCTTCTTTCACTAGTGCCGCCCATTGACGGTTGGGCTCGTCGTTTTGCAAAATAGTCACTCTTGTATCCAAAGAGACGAGCAGATGAAGAACGTTTAATGGAACGGCATTTTTGATACCGTAAGCTTCTGTGCGAACACGCGTTCGGTACTGTCCATTTCCTTTTGTTTAGACGTACCTCCAAGACGCTTCGCTGCTTATAGCTTTTTTCTACCCATGATAAATTACTATAGTTTTAAAGTTTGCCTAAACAAATGTCTCATGTTTTTTGTGCCGAGTATGGGAAACACAAGTACGAGTTCATATGCTCCAATGTGCTTTCCGTTCTCGTAAAAATTAGTTGCTTTTTTTTTGGGGGGGGGGGGGACGGACAGTATATAAATTTGGCATTTCGAAGGGTGTCTTCCACTTTCGCCTCCGAGTCTTAATTGATTGGTAGTTGCTAAATTTTCCCTTTTATCTCATCTCGATAAACGGGGGCGAAAGTGCGCAGGGGCGACTTTCCAAACGTTGATTTCGTCACTGATAACCACGTCTGCCTCAACCCTTTAAAAGGGGAGGTAAGGTTAACTTCCCAGTTTCGCTTTCCCACCCTGTGTAAGATGGATACTGAAAATGACTCAGAGTAGATAGGAACGATAGTCCCTATGGATTCACAAATCTTATGAAGCAGTCATATAATGATGGTACAAAATACACAAATTAGAAGGTCATACGGTAAAAAATTTGAATCTGAACATTCTGCTTCCGAAGGAACAGATGGTCTACCCAAATAACACCTCATAATACAAGGCTGCGACTTTTTTATTTTTAGAACAATTTCGTTGGTCCGAAAAAGTTAAATAGATTCTGGAGACGGTGAATCCGAGCTTCCCAGTCCCTGCATTTCTTATACTTATCCTGGCACCCCCAGTCTCTTGCATGACTAACAACGATTCCATGCGCGATTGTTCATTCTAAATCAAAGCCATGAGTTCAAAAATGTTCAAATGGCTCTTCTGGGCGTATGTCTTACACAGGGAGGTATAGTGAAACTGGGAGTTGACCTTGTCTCCCTTTTTTAGGGGTTGAGGCAGATATGGGTATCAGTCATGAAAATCACGCGTGGAAAGTTGCCCCTGTGCACTTTTGCCCCAACCGTGTGTAGGTCAAAGATTAAATCATATCTTGTGATTCTTGTCAATGGGAATGGGGGGGGGGGAGATTCCACTGAGGCGAAAGTGGAAGTAACCTTTCAAAGAAATGCAATCTAGTTTTCCTCCAATTTTTCTTTACTGTATTCATTTGAGCATTTTGGTCCTTTAGACGATGGTGATTGTGTCACAGTGTGAACTTAATTGTAAAGGAATAACTTGGGTCAGTGTAACTAAAGTAGCTGCACAGTCTTATCCTGTCTGTCTGCCATGGAATATTGAAGCACCATTAAATGTTTCTGCATCTTATTTGAATGTGCTGACTGTCAGAAGGACAGGAAAAAGGGTACCACATCTCCATAACCTTTGTCCAAAGAGCTTGGTGGCCCACAATGCAGCCATCAATTAGCCTCTTCTCTACAGATTCATAAAAGGTGCTCCATAGCCCTCCATCAAAACCCAAGTAGTCTTGTAGCCTTTTATTTTTGAGCAGCATGGCAGGGTTACCCGATCCATGATCCTTTTAACCCCTACTCAGTCATATATGTGTTAATAGTGTCATAACATGCAATAATTTAAAAGCAGAGCTTCAGTTTATTTCTTCTTGTGCAAGGAATCATCAAATAAATTGCTCAATGTATGGTAAGGAAAAAATGTTTCATTTTTAAATATTTATTTCATTTTATAATGTCTTGTAAAATAGTAATCACAAGCATATTTGCAGAGCTACTTTTCAAAATGAATTTCCATGTTTGTGGCACTTAGGCTGCAATAAGCTTTTACCAGTGATTATATATTTCTTCAAAGAACGTTTTTGCACTTTTTCACCATCTAGGTGCTTGTGGGGAGGGGGGGAGGGGTTGTCAGGGGTTGGTAGAGGGGAATTATAAGAGGAAAAGAGGTTGACCCTTGTATGACATAGAAATTCTCAGTAATATTGCTGAGAATTATCTGGATGAAGAAAAATTGTTAGGCCTTCGCAGGAACCTTAGCTGTGTGGTTTCATTAAATTCACTTTATTTCTGTGATAGTCACTTGTTTTACATTGAAACTCAGGTTTAAGAAAATGAAGAGTGTTATAAAGATTGTTTTCTTTCAATAATTTAATCAAAATGTTAATCATTTTGATTTAAAGTAAAGATTGCTGGAAACTGAACCAATACACCTATTCCATGCTATAGTGTTTTTTTTTTTTAAGGCATTAACATCATAAAACTCAACTTTTAAAATGCATTTTTACTGTAGAATCCTTGGTAGAGAAACACTGACAAATACTCATCCATATGAAGTATTTAAATATTTAAATCCTTACTCTTGCATGCTGTTTTCATTTTATTTTCAAAGGCAGTCTCTCGTACAACAGCTTTCATCTCACCATTAGCACAAACTTGAGCAATCTTTTCTCAGTAGCAGAACTACTCACATGGGAAAACCTGTTTGAGACCTGTTCCAGGGCATGCTTTCAGGTTCGGTGACGGTCATCTTTGACCAAAGGAAAATATAACCTTGATTATTGAGTGACTGAAGAAGGGGAGCTGATTTTTCATGGTGGATTGGTGGGAATTGAGATCCTAGCACCATGTGAAATCAGTGCTGCTTTCTTCAGTCTTCTTTCTTCAAAGGAAGTCATCCAGTGAAGCCAATGGTGCTTTCTCCAAAGGAGGTCATCGCTAAAGAGGTCCAGTAGCGGAGATCAGTCCCTGGATCACTGAATTCATTTGATGTCTGGAGTGTGATGTACGTCTAGCACCATTTGAATTCAGTCCATCCTCCCTGGGACACATTCCACTGCTCATCCCTCAACAATCTAATCCCAATCTCCCATTCTCAAAATCTTCCATTCCCCGGACGCAGCAGAGCCTGAAGCATGAAAATTGCTACTAAACCAAGTCATCCCCCCAAGTTTATGTTTTGAAGCATTGCCTATATAGCATATATATAGCAACAATTGTACATAATTTATTTTCAATATGGAAAGAGTTAAGCTGTAAAGTTTAGCTTTGCTACCCTCTTAGCATTTTGGTCCTAGCCACGCATTTGCCATTGATTGGAAGAGTTATTGAATAGAGAGTTTGTTATAAGAATATAACGTACTGTAGTTCCTTTACATCTTTCTCCCACTTAGAGGGTGACATGCAGCACACTAAACTTCAACTGATTTAACTTTTATAACTGATTTTGGCGCTTGGTGTTTGTTCTGTCAAAGAAAAGTTTTGTGTAGGTGTGAATTAATGGAGTTGTGAGAGCCTGTGTACCTAATAAACTCACAGTTGAATCATTCATGAATTATTGTTGGAATTATCTACTATGTAATTCTGAGTCGTGCAAACGAGCAGCTTTACAGCTTTACATTTACCAGGTGAGGCAAAAAAAAAACCACGCCGCTCCTTGCGATTCTTTGGAGTTCATGAAATAACAGGTAACACGGCAAAAAAAAATTTGCGACGACTTCTACGTATCATTTAAACGTCCTAAAATTCTTGTTCCTTTTTCTCCTGTCACAGGAACGAAAAACGCGAAGGCAACTCGAATTTAATTTTTGCGCGAGGATAGTATCGGCGGGAGAGTAGTTTGCACGCGTGGAGCGCACTAATCTCGGGCCAGAGCTCCTCCGTCTGCCCATAAAAATGCTGCTCTTTACGATAGGATGGGGTGGGGCAGAATTTTGCAAGAATTTCCTGGTAAAAGATGAAATAAAGGGATGCATATCGTGAAGAGATTGATTGACAAGCTGCGAGAAACCGGTTCGTCTGAGAGGAAGCGAAGGAGCGGAAGACTAAAACTACCCGGAACTGAAGGAAACTGCGTTCATGTGGAAGAAGTCATTTGTCTGAAAATACCGGGATTCAAAATTCCTATCTGCAAATTGCCAGACGTAAGGACGAGTCAAAGATCTGCTAAGCGAATTCTGAAGTGCAGAGGAAAAAATCGTTTAAAAAATTTCAAGTGAGTGGGGCAGGTTCTCCCGTCAGCATCCAGGAGCGAGTGCAAAAATACAATTCCAGTTGCTTTTGTGAAATCAGTCGTGTGCTAAAACGGCTAGACATAAAGGTAAAAAAAATTTCGGATGCTCGAAGGTCGCATAGAAGCGTGTAAGAAAAAACTATGTTCTAGCTGCTGTTTCAGAGGCACCACAAAATTTCAAAGAGCGGCGCGTTTTTGTTTTGTTTTTTTGCCTCACCCGGTATAGGGCAACTTTGCTTCCAATTTCAGTCCTCGCAACAGTGTTTTCGGCTGTGTGGTCACTGCCGTTTGGTGTGGTATTGAAGAAACCAGGCAGGAATAAGGACTGAGATTATTCGCCCTTGCCCTTTTCTGACACCAGCATGAGCAATGTTGACGTGATTCCCTCTTCACCTTCAAGTGAAGATGAAGCTGTGCTACCTGAGGAACGAGAGGAGTCAGCGGGGAATGCAAGCGGCAGCTGGGGTCAAATTGGCCACAGCCTAACGGGAATTCCTCAGTTCGAGAACCATCAGCGTATGGAAGTAGAAGGGCGGGCGGACCGGGGGGTGCCCTCTCCCCCACTTTTCAAGAAAAGCCAAAAAAGGAAAATACCCATGAAATGCATAGCACCCCAGAGTTCCCGTGCCCCTCCACTTCTTCCATCCACACTACGCTTATGCTGTTCTTGATTACAATTCCGCAATAAAGGATATCGATGTCAGACCAGATGTCATCTTACTAACTGTACTTCGCAAAGGGTCGAAATGGTACAGAAAGGTCATGATGGAGTACGTACTGGGAATGGCCGTGGTGTACATCATTGCCAGTATCATGCCCTAGGCTATAAGAAAATGCCCTGATCGAATTCCGTGAAAAGACTTAGTGCCTCATGCAAAAACAGGAGAGCGATGAAATTTCATCACCCCCAGAAAACGGGTGCACATCTTGTCGAAAGCGGAAGGGTCCGCGGCAAGAAAGCGCAGGCAGTGCAAGCAATGCTACGCCGACGCAATAAATAAATCAAGTCGCGAGGTTGAAAAATCCATCAAGCCGTGTGCACCTATTCTGATTGCCCAGGAAAGCCCGCACTCTGCATTGAGTGCTTCAATAAGGTGCACAGCAAGATCTCAACCCCGTCCCCCAACATTCATGTAAAATTGTGTATGGTTATACCATTCACTGTGATCTTTGTATACTTTTAAACGCAGAATACTCCATGGATTTTATTTTGTGAAAATAAGAACTTCAGTAGAAATATATCAAATTTATCTGAAAAATTATCATATGCGTCTCGAATAACAAACATGCCCGGCCCTACGCGCGGTACGAGTCATTGATTCGCGTGAAGCAAGCGTGACATGCATATGGCATACCTATAAAGGTAGCTAAAAAGGAACGAGGCTCTGCGACATCTTTCGGCAGTCAGGAATTTGTTTTCCTGAATACGAGTCACCGGTGACTCGCACCGCACTGCCGTCGTCATGCTGTACGAGTCACCGATGACTCGTAAAGCAGTGAACATGTTAAGTAGACCTGGTGCACGTTCCCATGCTGACTCCTAAATGTCTTTTATGTTATGAAACCTTGTTGAGCAAACCTGGTGCATGGCATCATAAATATGTTAGATTCAGTGTATAGTTAAGGGGTAAAGGGATCAGAAGAAAAAAAATTTGAAATAAAAAGAAAATCTCGGAAGTTTCAGCAAATTATTCACGAAGTATTGATCAGGCAGAACCAAAGACAGTTCAGAAAGAACAAGGAATGGCACGAAAAGGAAACTGAGGGTGTAGTTTACCAATCTGGAGCATTCTGACCTGTTAAGTGCACTGGAGTGATGTTTGACCTCGTTCTACTTCGACTTCATTTTACTCGATTCGTGGTTTTCGTGAAAATTTCATTCTTCCAACGACTATAATTTTCTAATTCTGATGTGTCGATGAAATTAAGACAGGATGCTGAGTGATGTTTGACCTCGTTCTACTTCGACTTCATTTTACTCGATTCGTGGTTTTCGTGAAAATTTCATTCTTCCAACGACTATAATTTTCTAATTCTGATGTGTCGATGAAATTAAGACAGGATGCTATTGACATTGAATTGTGCAATGAACCATTAATACCGAAGTAAGTGTGTGTATCTGTCATTTTCTGGATAAAAGCTCAAAATGTTAAAATCTGAAATCTCGAAATTCAGTTATTCTGCCAAAACTCTATTATGGAGCAAAAAAGTGGTGGATTTTTCTAGTTAGTTGAATAAAATGGGCTATTCTCTACAAAATGCATCAAACTGGGCTCAATTTGGTTGAAAAATAAAGCTGCTGTAGCAGTCAACAGATTAATGCATATGTAATGAGGTTATCCGGTTACCATGGCAACCAGGTGTCAACAAATGGTGTGGTTTCAGGTTCTCTCCATCCTGTGTACATTATGAAGCAAAATAACTCAATTCCCACGAATGAAACTTATTAAACCAAGCCTGACTCCTTTACTCCCATAAAGGCAGAGGTGGAAATGTTCCTCTGCTTCCCGGTAACCATGATTTACCTTCCCAGTTTAGCGGGTGCGTGAAGTGACCCTGTATTTAGGGGCTGAGTAGAGACGAATGGTGCTCGGCAATAAATCAATTTTAAGCCACCACCTCTGATTCAATGAAAACTCCTATGTGTAGGCTCCTAATGCCCTTTTTCCCACTGTGCACTGGGGTAACAATTTGTGCCTGAAACATGCCATTTAAAAGGTTAAAGAGGCACTGTAAGCGATGTCGGACAGGGTCCGACATAGGACCACAAAAGGGTTAATATTATCAATAATAATATTATTAATATTATTAAATTATCCAAAACTCCCTACTTACCAATAGGGAGTTCGATAATTATAGACAACTATCCCTCAGGACAGCAACTGACACGTCCTCTTCGCCATCAGAGAAGTAGGATGCAATCCGGACATGAACTTCGGTTACTTTGCCATGAGAGACGGAGAGAAGCATAATTAGAAATTAGTATAAAGAAGCATAATATGTTGTTGGGGATAGTATGGTTGAAAAATAAAGCTGCTGTAGCAGTCAACAGATTAATGCATATGTAATGAGGTTATCCGGTTACCATGGCAACCAGGTGTCAACAAATGGTGTGGTTTCAGGTTCTCTCCATCCTGTGTACATATGAAGTAAAATAACTCAATTCCCACGAATGAAACTTATTAAACCAAGCCTGACTCCTTTACTCCCTTAAAGGCAGAGGTGGAAATGTTCCTCTGCTTCCCGGTAACCATGATTTACCTTCCCAGTTTAGCGGGTGCGTGAAGTGACCCTGTATTTAGGGGCTGAGTAGAGGCGAATGGTGCTCGGCAATAAATCAATTTTAAGCCACCACCTCTGATTCAATGAAAACTCCTATGTGTAGGCTCCTAGCAGGATCTAATGGGGAGTGCACATATGGGCATAGTCATTCAGAAGCTCTTGGCATTTAATAAAATAGGGAAAATGTCATTTGAAAGGGTTTTTAAAGGTTTTTCTGCAGAGGAGCACTTCAATCAATATTTTCATTTATGAACTGGAATATTGATTTTATTGAATTCATACTTCAAGCCTCCCCTTCTGTCTATTCAGTTGGTCAACGACCTCTGAAACACCATGTAATTTCAACTTCTATGCTTACTGCGTTCTTCGCAAGAAATGCAAGCTACTTCTTCCAAAATAGAGATCAAGAGCTTGAACTATGAGCTCTTTAGCTTGCCAAAGAGTTTAAGGATTCAATCAGGGCACTTTGTCGCTAGACACCGGCAGATATTCTCTCAGTGACAGGACATACGAATTGCTACGTACCAGGAGGTCTGGCACAGGACCACGTGCGTGAGGTGCAGAATCGAGAGAACGGGATGAAATTGGAGGGTACTCCGATAAGGGATGGAAATCAATGTATTCTCTCAACCCTGAGGCCAAATAAGGTCGCTTGAAAAAAGGCGTGAAGAGTATTAACCCTTTGCGGTTCATTTATTCGGAAGCTGGCTCCTCAGGTCCAATTTATTTTAATGGAAAAATAAGAAAGAACAATACAAGCAGTTTATCCCTTTGCGATCCTATGTCGGACGCTGTCCGACATCGCTTACAGTGCCTCTTTAACCCTTTCTGGCACGTTTTCAGACACAAATTGTTACCCCAGTGCACAGTGGGGAAAAGGGCATTTTCCTGGGCAAAATTGAAAAAATCGATTTTTTTTGCCTAATTCTGATACTTTACCCATCAATTACCAAATAACTGAACTTCAGAAAATTGCAATTACTTTAAAGAAAGCTGAAACCTTTTTCTTGATCTAACGCTGTAAACTCAACGAAAATCTGTTTATCTCTCCACGCCCTAATTTATTCAGGTTAGGAAGAAACCGACTTGTCCCAAGAATAAAATCGCGATTGATCTGTTCGGAACTGAGGGAGCCTTCGATGAATAAGTACTTTCATGGTGCATGATATGATATTCTAAGTTACATTATTACGAGCATGGTGCCTATTCTTCTCAACACTAATCTTCAATTATTGCTCCGCCATATTTTTGTTGTTCGCTGCAAAAAAAAGGCGATCGAGTGCGATGGAAATTTGGGCATTGCTGGGATTTAACGTTAGTATTTTAACAGCCACATGAATACTAGCTGCTACTTTGACAATAGGAGTCAGATATCATGCAGCATCTACAAAGTTTTCTTGCTCATGTATAGATATTCCAGGCATATGAAGAGTTCTTGACTCGAGTGGATAAGCAGCGTAGCATCAGCTGGTGACTCATAAGAAACATGGAACGCAACAAATTCACTCCAAATGTTCTGTTGATTACTTTCAGGAATCGCCCGAAATATCGGACGTATACATAAACTCCGTTCCAAAGGATCTCATATCGCTGACTTCTCATCGCATCACCTCGTGATCGAGTGCGATGAAGATTTGGGCGTTTCAGGTACGTAACGCTGGGGTTTCAGCAGGCACGGGAAAACTAGCTGCATGTTTGCTGATTCAACAAGAGAGTGAGATTTCACGCTGCTTCAACAATATCCCTCTCGCTACTTTTCTTGTATATCTGACTTCTAATCGCATCATGAGGCGACGCGATGAGAAGTCACTATGAGATCATTTGGAACGGTGATCTTTGTATAATTCGATATTTCGGTCGATTCCTGTAAGTAATCAACAAAAATTAGAAATTAATTTGTTGCGTTCCATATTTCTTCAAAATTCTATTATTTAATTTTGGCCAGGAAGATGCCCTTTTGTCCCACTGTGCACTGGGGTAACAATTTGTGCCTGAAACATGCCAGTTAAAAGGTTAAAGAGGCACTGTAAGCGATGTCGGACAGGGTCCGACATAGGACCGCAAAGGGTTAATATTATTAATAATAATAATATTATTAAATTATCCAAAACTCCCTACTTACCAATAGGGAGTTCGATAATTATAGACAACTATCCCTCAGGACAGCAACTGACATGTCCTCTTCGCCATCAGAGAAGTAGGATGCAATCCGGACATGAACTTCGGTTACTTTGCCATGAGAGACGGAGAGAAGCATAATTAGAAATTAGTATAAAGAAGCATAATATGTTGTTGGGGATAGTGAATGATGGAGGAATGGGACAGAGGAACTCTGGTCGTAGTCAATGGGTTGCAACATCTACATGCGACCATGATGAACAGACAGAGGAATCAAGAACGTTAGTCCAGTAGGCAAACTGGAAGAGACATTCCTACAGTGAAACCCCTTAAGGAAATAAAATTTAGTTGCAGTAGATTCACAAGGGGTAAATGCATTACATTCGAATATCTGGGAATTTGTGCGTTTACCAGATTGTACCAGAGCTGTGTATCACCGAGTCGACAATGCCTTTAGATTGGATGTCGTTTGAATACCATCTGCTGAGATCCATGGATATTACTCTCCGTTCCAAATCTGAAACGCGTAGCCAAACTGCCATTCGAAAATCCAGAACTTGAACGTCAAGTAATACGTTCGCGTCCCCGTCATGAAAAACGGGTAACCAAAACTCTCTATCAGTCACATGAGGATATCTTCCCGATTCCGCTCAGGGGCTTGATCCTTTCGCAGTCAGTCGTCATTTACCTTCTTTCAATCCATTACCATACCGCATCCCGAGCACTCCGACCGTCTCGTCTTCCCGCTCTTTTTGCATTATTTCCTTATTTTCCCTTCGCCTTTCTCAGTTTTTTTTTTCTCCCTGCCTTGCCTTCCCGGTAACCTGGTTACCAGGTTACAGAACTTTTACACCTCTGGTTAAATGAATCAAAAGTTCTTCAGTTCTCTGCTAAGACTTGTCTTGAATTGCTCATGTCTTCATTGGATGCTATCAGAACTAAAATCCTACACCCATGAGTGTATTTGCCGCATTTGTAGATTAATATTTTCATATATTTTTTAAGACTTTTATTTTGCAGCTGAGATACTGAGCACTGAAATGGCATGGAGGAATTTCATTGCTGGCAAAGAAGGAAGCACCAAAGAGACAAAAGCACATCACAAGGTGTCAGCCAGGGTATCAGCCAGTTGCACAGCAGCTCTCTCTGAAAAAAAAACCCAGATAGTCTAGATGAGCATTAATGGATTGAGTCTGTTGACTCATAGTAAGAATATCATCTGGCTTCTGATGTTGGGCCATATCAGGTGCATGAGATCCTGAAAGAAACGTTATTAAAGATAAGGGGAGAGATACCGCTTAACTTTTCTCTCTTCATTGCTTCTCATAGCAAACGTTAACCTTCATCTATGCTTCAACTTGAGTCTTGTTCTCTACCATAATAAATATTTCACTAACGGGCAGTCTCCAATTCTCACATCTTTAAGCCCTGTAATAATGTAAAGCTCCACAAAACAGACTTCATCATTTTGAATTATCAGAATCTCAGTAATGAGCATGTTTCTGAAGTACTTGAAAACATGGATTTCTTAGCAATTCATAATATACGAGGGTCAGTCAAGTGAAAACGAGAAAATCGCGATATATAATAATTCCCTATTGATGGACGTCCATTACTTCCAACGTATGTTTACAGAGATTGTGTGAACATCTGTCAAAGCTGGCAACACCATGCGATCAGAAAGAACAGCGCAATCGCTTAGGCAACATGGCGCTCAGTGCCTTGTACGTCCAAGGAAGCCTGGCGGGCAGTAATTCAATTTCTGACTGCTAAAAGGCGTGCCACCCATCGAAATCCATTCCCAAAAGAGCACTGTTGACACCAGCAGCTTTTTAAGTATACAAGTACAAGTGGTGCAAACGTTCCCGAAGCAGGCGCGAGAGTTTGAAGGATGACTCACGCCCAGGTTAGGTCAACGATGTCGCCACAGAAATTATCACAAAGGTGGACGAGCTCATAAGGAGCAACAGAAACGTTTCACTTGATGAATTGACTGTAGATTTGGGATCAATTCATACCATAATCCGCATCCAGCATAGCATTACGTCTACCCACGAATGATGAAGTGTAGAAGGCTGTCACATGGCGGTTCAAACAGCAACCATATACATTTTACGAGGCTGGTGTAAACAATATTGCGAAGCGTTGGAATCTGTGCTCAAAAATGGTGGGGAAAACGTTGAGAAATAATACACTCACTGCAGGGAAAAAAATTCTCGTTTCCACTTGACTCGCCCATGTAGTTTATGAAATTGCAACATGCAACTTTGTCTTCATGTGAAAAATGTAAAGGAATGGCTAAGTTATACAGGAGTTTTGTGAGCGAAAATTCACGCCTGAATTCCAGATAAGCAAAAACGAAGTCCCATTGACAGCATTTTAGGCTGTAGGATGAATTGTTCCAGAGCTGAAAGGAGACTGACCTAGGTCAATCCCTCCCTTTGGTAGGTGTAAGTCCCGAAAGAAGCATGCTAATAACCTTGATGCCCACCAGTGCATCAACAACAAGCAATACCACCGACATGCATAACCAATATACCACACTAGACAACAGTGTTTTTGCTAGTGAATTTGTACCACCTTCAACATTGTGCATGGTAACTGTATGGAGCATCCAATGCAGCAGCAGAGGTCCAACTATCGTTTCCATTTCAGAGGATAGATGCCTCCTCCCTCCTGCTTCAGAGAGTCACATTATATCAATTGGTCAGACACTTGGGAGCTGTCATACAACATAGATGATGTTGCAAGACCAGTATAAAAGGACAGACGAGTTGTTGAGTCATAGGATTGCCAAGCACCAGGCTAGACAGTCATACACTCTGATTTCCTGAGCCCTGGACATAACATCAATAACTTGTCATTAGTAACAATATGACAAGCATTCCACAAGACCGGTGGAGAAAAGAAGAGAGGAAATCATCAAACAAAGCTGTCTCCATATCAGTAAAGACCACTCATTGACCTTGTTCAAAATCAAAACAGCTTGACTTTGCCTGTGAGCATTCACAATGTTCAAGGTCTAGTCTCTTGCAAATGAAATTTTTCTCTTTTTCAGCGACTGTTTCACTACGTAGTACAGGGTTTTAGGTCTTTGTCTGTTCTACAGTAGAGACTCCACTTTTTTTAACTACGTGTCACGTTACTTCCTGAACCTTTAGGTACTTAAGTAAATACTTTTCTTCTATAGATACAACTTTTTAACTCCTCATTAAGGGCGCACTTCCATTTTTATAGATGAAAGCCTTAAAAACCAGAACATCCACCCAAGACTCAGCTGAAACAAAACAGTCAGTATAACATTGATACTTTTGTTCTGTCCAGGAGTCCAAACGTATTTGTTCCCATCTCACCATCATTATTTGACATCAATTTATATTGTGCAGGTGTACGACTTGCATTGTCTTCAATTCCTGAGGGGGCAATGTGACCCTCCTTGAGGCAGTGTCTTCCAATGGATTTGTCAACCATGTCTTGAATGTGAATGCCACAAATGGGAGCATTTTCTTTCATCTTATAGAGGAATTGGCACTCATGCTTGAGTGTCCCATAAATAGGGCTAGTCATTCCCCTTTCCTCAATCCTATAGAGCTGGGATATCCAACTCAATTTGGCAGAGATCGAATGATTTAGTTCAGGTGTGTTTGGGGGCCTCACTAACGAATCTCACACCACATATACATTTTAATGCAAACAAGTGATATTTGCAGCAATTTTCCAAAATCAACTGTTAAAGAGGAATTCGCAGGTAGGAGAAAATGAATTGGTGGGTCAGATCCGGCCCATGGGCCGCCAGCAGGACACCCCTGCTATAAAGGAAATCTTCCACATCAAGGTATATTCTTGGCTTGTTCTTTCATTCCAAGCCTCGACATTCTCCAATCCACTGTAGTTCACTCTACATACATTAGATGTCACCCAGGAGCTGTGATAAAACCTCTACTGCTGAGGTTGGGGGGATTCCTCCATAGAAAAGCATGAACCTCATGTTAAAGGTGGTACAAATTCATTTGCAAAATATTGTACTATTTTAACTGAAAAATTCCTGTCATCTTTTAGCTTCTTCACCTAAATACTGAACCAATGTATGTCCTTGTAGAAGCAGGTACAACACCAGGGTTAGAAATGTTTCAAAAGCACCCCATTGGTAAAAAGTTTCAAGGACAATGATCATGCTTACCAGTTCGTTTTTTATCCTTTTTGGCTTTCCGAGCAAGCTTCTTCATGTGCACCCTCCTGACCATGTTTAGCCGTTGGTTCCCAGGCTCTAAGGGATCAAGGAACTTTTTTCTTGCTCTCTCTCGTTCTACCTTCTTTTTGATCTTCTCCAGCAACTTCTCTTCATGCTTTTAAAAAACAAGGTATCTTTGAAAATATGTCCTTTTCATCGACTATATACCTCTTCTTGCAAGGTGAGGGACTAGTCTACTTACAGCTGTGCTTGTCAATGAGCGAGTCACTGCCTTGCTGTACGACTCTTCCCTCTCTTCTCCCTTGCCTTCCTGGTCATTACCATCATCTTCCTCCTCTTCCTTGGCAGATTTTGACTCGCAATTTAAGGAAGATGCAGTATGTTGAGTCTCTGTCACCAAAGGTTGGATCTCCATAGTATCCATGGTAGGAACCACTGGCAATGCAGTGAAGATCTTGTCCTCTGTCTCCATCAAATCTTCTAACCGGAATTCATTAGCCATTTCCTTCACAATTTCAGCACTTACATGCACTAATGGAGCTTCTGGTGGTTCTGTGTAGTACTTGATCCTGCCACTGCAACAGTGTAAGGAATAGTACAATATGTAATCAATGTTTTCTTTTCATTGCTTTTGATTTTTAATAGGAAAGCAGAGGAATGACTTTAAACATGCATCACCTGTTCCAATGCTTGAGGATCTGCCTGGCAGATTTATCAACATCAGGGATCCCACCTTTCTTGAGATAGCCAAATCGCTTAGCCAAGACCTGAAGAAATTCCTCAGTTGTCTTGAAGTCTGGCAGGCGATATTGAAGCATTAGCTGAAAATGTGATCAACAACAGATGGTCTCATTACCTTTGAAATTGGCAAGTATACCTTTTCTGCTACAACTTTTGAAACCTTCACCACATCACATTAACTTTTTCACTAAAGTTGTCGCATTTTCTTGCCTGGTAATACATGCTTCAGGGATTTCAAGGTTTTTAAATTCCACAGCAAAAGAATTAAACTCAACCAAACCAGGATGTTATTGGATCCATCAATATAAACTTCTGCTATATGTATAAACTTTGGCTGCAGGACCATTCCAGCCCAAATCAGCAAGAGGGTGAGCTCAGTCATTTTTTGCTTATATAAAAATTGACAGATATTTGGAGGAATTCATTTCAAGAAAGCATGTTTAGATATCTTATATCAATCTCTGGTATCAGGATTTGAATGTCACCTGTTTTGGCTCCCAATGCCTATCTACAGCAGAACTGTGAAAGTGTAATAGCAATAACTTCTCTTGCCATAAAGATTTTGAGGTGCAGAGCTTGTTTTGCAAACTACCNTCACATTAACTTTTTCACTAAAGTTGTCGCATTTTCTTGCCTGGTAATACATGCTTCAGGGATTTCAAGGTTTTTAAATTCCACAGCAAAAGAATTAAACTCAACCAAACCAGGATGTTATTGGATCCATCAATATAAACTTCTGCTATATGTATAAACTTTGGCTGCAGGACCATTCCAGCCCAAATCAGCAAGAGGGTGAGCTCAGTCATTTTTTGCTTATATAAAAATTGACAGATATTTGGAGGAATTCATTTCAAGAAAGCATGTTTAGATATCTTATATCAATCTCTGGTATCAGGATTTGAATGTCACCTGTTTTGGCTCCCAATGCCTATCTACAGCAGAACTGTGAAAGTGTAATAGCAATAACTTCTCTTGCCATAAAGATTTTGAGGTGCAGAGCTTGTTTTGCAAACTACCAGCCCAAAGAGGTTGGATACGTCTCAACCCTCTCTACCTTAGGTACCGATCTATACAAGATGTAGTACTGTTGGGTTTTCGACCAAGGTGTATAAATCTTTTACGTCGGTTCACTTTCTCCCCTTAACCAATGGAAAGGAGAAAGCTACCATATGAAGAGACAGCTGAGAAAGTACAAGACTAATACTAAAGGAGGCCAACTCTTGGGGTTGGCCTCTACCTAATGCATTAAAAGCCAAAGACTGCCAAAGACCATTTTGCAAATGCACAGTCTTCAGCTTTCACTTTTACTTCAGAAGTAAAGGCTGAGGCATGAACCTCCTAAAGGGCAGGTCTTGGATAAGAGCAACTTTCCTGCCTGTTTACATAATTGCTAATTTGTTAAATTCATTGTACAACTTATAGTTGCTTATATATTACCTGCTGCCTGGTACACTGTTTCTTAAATGAAACACAGGTCGTCCAATACCACAAGTACCGATTAATATATTGATGTCACGAAGAGAACCGAACCAGAACGTATACGTCTAAGTAAGGAATGTGAATTTTTACAGTATGGTAACCTTGAAAAGTTTTGTGATTCTTACACGAGTGATGCCACAGTGGCAATGTAAAACAATGCAATGATGCAAGTGCAATGATGTTCTTTACAAGCAGAGACCAGAGATTGAACTCAAAACAAATGGAGTTCCACCAATAGTCAGTCATCACTATCCAGAGGTATTTTTAATTATGGTAATCCATATGTTAATGTGAATACATTGCACTGCTGGGTGAACCATGTGAACTGTAAAGAAAGTGAGAGTAGAGATTGGCCATGTAGCACTTGGCAATCAACAGCTGTGATTGGTGAATACATATCAATCTCAAATCTCAGTTTCTCCACAGTTGAAACAATTCACCCAGCAATACCAAGTACTCATGTTGACAAATGCATCACCACAAAAAAACCTTCATATGACAATGAATATCTATTAGTGGGACAATATCAATCTCAAATCTCAGTTTCTCCACAGTTGAAACAATTCACCCAGCAATACCAAGTACTCATGTTGACAAATGCATCACCACAAAAAAACCTTCATATGACAATGAATATCTTTTAGTGGGACTCCTTCACTTGCAAGAAAATAAATTGCAGCTTAGATTAGAGGAAATATCTGACCGGTAAAATTCTCATTTGCCAATGCGTTTACATTGATGTGGCAAAGGTTTAAACATGGAACAGACTTATCAAAACAACAAAAATGTTAGCATGGTCATACCTTGTAGACCCTTTGAGAATTGGGAACCAACCTGTTTCTTTGAGGCTCTCTGAATGAGTCCTTCAACGGGGCTGATGGGGTCAGGAAGTGATTCCACACGAATAGCATTTTTCAAAGCAACTTGGCATGGATCCAGGCCATCAGAGGAGGCAAGGACCATCCGACCCGACAGATTATTGACCTACACGAACAGGTTGACTTGGTAGACGTATCTGGATTAATTTATATTGGTACGATGTAATGATAGTCCCGAAGAATTAATCCTACGATGACCTTTAGTGAAAAAGGTTAAGCATTTAAATATAGAGACCTCAGGATCCACACAATCATAATAGCACTACTTCATCTAAATCACTGTCTGGACATCCTGCCTGGATCCATTTCCCCCTAATTGAGGAGAAACACTACAAACAATTTACTTTTTGCCTACTAAGGAAAAGCTCCAGCATGTGGGACACCTTGCAAGACCCATTTTCAGGATGCTGCTCCTCAAAACAACAGCAGCATTGGCCAACTGAAATCTATATAGTCCTCACATTCTTCTGATTCTCCCATATGGAGCTAAACATTGATGATCACTGAGTAAGTTGAATAGAAAACTGACACATGCTACCTACATAACCAAGGATACAGGCTACACCCCCCCTTACTACAAGCTTTATTGGCAAATATTCACTAGTCCCCTTCTGCAACTCCAAGACACTGGAATCCTTCCTGTTGATGTGGCACCCCAAATGACAGGAACTACTTGACTGTTACCAGTAAAAATCCTTACTGTGACCTATTGGCTTGAAAATGTCACCTGGTGATTAAACATAATCTCCCTGGTGACCCAGCAATTAGGATACTTCAAGTCCTTAGAATATTCCCTTTCAGTTTACCCAAGAATTTACCTTACCAAAGTAGTAGACAACTGGTAAAAGGAGGCACTGACAAGAGGTAATATACCCTGAAATGTTTTTATGCGCATGATATCACAAACAAGAATGGATGTGGATGAATCACATATCAGCAGGTGTGAGGACTAATGCCAAAGGTGGAAAATGGCAAGGGGACAGGTTAATGAATTCTTATCCAATATTTCTCACTATCTATCCACTATCAATGTTTTCCACACCAACTTATAAGATTTATAACACTGATTCTTCATACTAGTTTTTGCATGGAGGAGGAAACACTTTATTATGTTTTATTGGAAAATAAGTAAGCAGGTGTGGCAGGATACCTAATATCAAAATTTTGTGCAGTTGGTATGATGAAAAAAACATTTTTTTTTACATATTATCCAATGTTGTTCTTAATATGGCTTCTTTGGGTTTCATCCAATGATGTGAAGCTTTACTAGTTTGACCAACAAATCAGATTGAGCAAGTACTACAGTATAAATAACCCTCTAACTTCCAGTTTATAGACAAGCAAAGAATGAATGCTGTTTGTAATAGCAATGCACTAACAAGTATAGTTAACCAGTTAAGTTAACCACTGCATTAGGCAGCTGATCTAATGGCACAATTTTTAATATCAGAAATGCAAACCAAGTCTTATGCAAGTCTTCTCATTTCTATCACAGATTCTCTTGCAGTTTTCAACCACTTTCCTTTTTTTTCTTCTTACTGTTTTCAGCTGGGAATAGTTACAGACCTAGCAAGTCAATGTTAACTTTTACATACACCTGACAGGATTCACCTTACTTTGCAAGACCAGAGTTGACCCCAGCAGAACACAAAAAAACTTAAAGTAGTATATTTATCCTGTGAAGCAGAATTACTATTCTCTCTCTCTTTCAAGTTCTTTCATTTGCTAAGCCAATAATTGTAGAAAAAGTGACTGATAGGTAACCTGCTTTACAAGTGCCTCTCTATCTCCTCTTACCTCTAATAAGAAATAACATCCTCCTCCTGTCTGAATGACTGAGCTTGGTGGGAAAAACTCATTTTTTTGTGTAACTTGTTTCTTAGGACTTCCACACCCACAATTTCTGCACAACTGAGGCTGAGTACCTTCAAAGTCTACAATATTTTTGCAGTGAAATAAAAACCTGTTGAAGCCAAGAGAAGAAATGTTGGACTCAGTTTAAAACACTATATGGAGAATGGTTCTGAACCAAGTATTGCCAAAAAACATTATCATGCATCCTGCCCACATATGGAAATATGATTTGATAAACAAGCAATGAAAGATACCCATGCTTTTCATTTGTCAGGAATTTTTTCATTTGACTTGGGCACTTCCTATGCATGAATGATCGAGTTTAGTGAAAAAATTCCTGACATAAATGATAAACAATGCTGACATATACACAGAATGAGACAAAAAAAAAGGCCTCTCTCGAAAAGCAGGCTCACTGAAGATGACAGGATGAGTTTCTCACTTGGTCACTCCAGGAATGGCACCCACACTACATGCTTTTGAATGCTTGAGACTGTTAATCACACTGCTCTTCCCCACATTTGGATAACCTGAACAAAGAGAAGAAAAAAGCAAACCTGACTTATTGCAAGCAATAAGCCAAACAAATAACAAGATAATCCATGGGGGTAAGGCCTGAACTGAACACCTGACACTGATTGAACAACTCACACAACCATTCTATACACATGAAATAATACATGCCAAAAATTTGTGTGTGAATACAATTCAATGCATGCAAGTGAAGTGACTAGCAGAAATCTGCAACATAAACTCTAGACAAAATGTAATGTTTCTATGGTGTGGATGGCCATTAAAAAATTACCAAACCACATACTGACCTACAACTCCAACAACAATGCTTGTCTTCAAGCCCTTGTTCCTTGTATAGTTCCCCAGGAGCTGCATCAAAGAATCTGCTCCAAGGCATACAGATGACTGCCGCAGGCCTTCACTGGCCAGCTCCGGGTTCTTGCGCTTTCGAATAAATGTGTCAGACCCTTCTGACACTGATGCCTTGAAGGCAATAGTAGGGAACTCCCTACGCAAGTATTTCAGCCATCGCTGAAGATTCTCTTTGGGAACCAGATCTATGAAGATTGGAATAAATTAGCATGACAGACCACAAGCAAAGAGTAGGTCCTACTGGTTCGAGTGGAAAGGTGAGACAGACCAGCCTTGTTTAGAACAAGTATGAGTCGTTTGGCAGTTCCACAAGAAAGCACAGTCTCTTCAAGGAGTTTGCTTCGGGACCCCAAAGGATCTCGAGCATCAAGTACTTCCAACACCACATCTGCCGCTTCTAGTACCTGCAGAAAAAACCCAGCAAAACTCATCCATCAAGATCTTTCTCAGTACTCTCAATCAAGTTCTTATTTTCCTCCTAATAGGCAATGAAGTACCATGCCAGAAGAAAGACTCACAAGGCTTTCAAAACCTGCACTCACACTACTCACATTTATTCAATATTAAAAGGGAAAGTGCTTCATGAGATCAACTTTTCATTATGAGGTTCAATCTTATTTTCACTTGATTACAGTTCACTTGTTGCTCTCATAAAAGTTAATAGGAGCGAGCTAGCCACTTTTTTGTTCAGGATGGGACGCTTTAAGGAATATCATTCGAAAACATCTTCTTCACTGTTACCTCCTCCGGAACAAAGGTAGTCTTCAAACTCATCGACACCGTTACCGTAGTACAACGTGTCGAACGGATTCAGCTCTCTCAACAAGGGATTCTAGGCTCAGACCCCTCTCCTTAGCTAAGCGCTCTTCCCGTTGCTTTTTCCGTAGTTCCTGAATAATGACAACAGGATATCAATGTTGCCTACATGAGATTTTCCTTGTCAGTGAAACTGGGCTGTCTAATAACTGGATGTGCTTGTCCAACTGAACCATCTGCATAGACCTAATTAAATATAACCATGCTACATTACTATCAGGGCTTCTTAATTAGGATGCTACTGGAAATCACTTTTTCCAAAAGCACTTGAATATAGAGACCTCAGGATCCACACAATCATAATAGCACTACTTCATCTAAATCACTGTCTGGACATCCTGCCTGGATCCATTTCCCCCTAATTGAGGAGAAACACTACTAACAATTTACTTTTTGCCTACTAAGGAAAAGCTCCAGCATGTGGGACACCTTGCAAGACCCATTTTCAGGATGCTGCACCTCAAAACAACAGCAGCATTGGCCAACTGAAATCTATATAGTCCTCTCACATTCTTCTGATTCTCCCATATGGAGCTAAACATTGATGATCACTGAGTAAGTTGAATAGAAAACTGACACATGCTACCTACATAGCCAAGGATACAGGCTACACCCCCCCTTACTACAAGCTTTATTGACAAATATTCACTAGTCCCCTTCTGCAACTCCAAGACACTGGAATCCTTCCTGTTGATGTGGCACCCCAAATGACAGGAACTACTTGACTGTTACAAGTAAAAATCCTTACTGAGACCTATTGGCTTGAAAATGTCACCTGGTGATTAAACATAATCTCCCTGGTGACCCAGCAATTAGGATACTTCAAGTCCTTAGAATATTCCCTTTCAGTTTACCCAACTTAAATGGAATGGTTTCATGTAGACAACTGGTAAAAGGAGGCACTGACAAGAGGTAATATACCCTGAAATGTTTTTATGCGCATGATATCACAAACAAGAATGGATGTGGATGAATCACATATCAGGTGTGAGGACTAATGCCAAAGGTGGAAAATGGCAAGGGGACAGGCTAATGAATTCTTATCCAATATTTCTCACTATCTATCCAGTATCAATGTTTTCCACACCAACTTATAAGATTTAGAACACTGATTCTCCATACTAGTTTTTGCATGGAGGAGGAAACACTTTATTATGTTTTATTGGAAAATAAGTAAGCAGGTGTGGCAGGATACCTAATATAAAAATTTTGTGCATTATGACAAAAAAAACATTTTTTTTACATATTATCCAATGTTGTTCTTAATATGGCTTCTTTGGGTTTCATCCAATGATGTGAGCTTTACTAGTTTGACCAACAAATCAGATTGAGCAAGTACTATAAATAACCCTCTAACTTCCAGTTTATAGACAAGCAAAGAATGAATGCTGTTTGTAATAGCAATGCACTAACAAGTATAGTAGCCCTTATCTATTCATAGCCATGTACACCACTGCATTAGGCAGCCAATCTAATGGCACAATTTTTAATATCAGAAATGCAAACCAAGTCTTATGCAAGTCTTCTCATTTCTATCACAGATTCTCTTGCAGTTTTCAACCACTTTCCTTTTTCTTCTTCTTACTGTTTTCAGCTGGGAATAGTTACAGACCTAGCAAGTTGATGTAAACTTTTACATACACCTGACAGGATTCACCTTACTTTGCAAGTCCAGAGTTGACCCCAGCAGAACACAAAAAAACTTAAAGTAGTATATTTATCCTGTGAAGCAGAATTACTTTTCTCTCTCTCTTTCAAGTTCTTTCATTTGCTAAGCCAATAATTGTAGAAAAAGTGACTGATAGGTAACCTGTTTTACAAGTGCCTCTCTACCTCCTGTTACCTCTAATAAGAAATAACATCCTCCTCCTGTCTGAATGACTGAGCTTGGTGGGAAAAACTCTTTTTTGTGCAACTTGTTTCTTAGGACTTCCACACCCACAATTTCTGCACAACTGAGGCTGAGTACCTTCAAAGTCTACAATATTTTTGCAGTCAAATAAAAACCTGTTGAAGCCAAGAGAAGAAATGTTGGACTCAGTTTAGAACACTATATGGAGAATGGTTCTGAACCAAGTATTGCCAAAAAAAACATTATCATGCATCCTGCCCACATATGGAAATATGATTTGATAAACATGGAATGAAAGATACCCATGCTTTCCATTTGTCAGGAATTTTTTCACTTGACTTGGGCACTTCCTATGCATGAATGATCGAATGAGACAAAAAAAAAAGGCCTCTCTCGAAAAGCAGGCTCACTGAAGATGACAGGATGAGTTTCTCACTTGGTCACTCCAGGAATGGCACCCACACTACATGCTTTTGAATGCTTGAGACTGTTAATCACACTACTCTTCCCCACATTTGGATAACCTGAACAAAGAGAAGAAAAAAAACAAACCTGACTTATTGCAAGCAATAAGCCAAACAAATGACAAGATAATCCATGGGGGTAAGGCCTGAACTGAACACCTGACACTGATTGAACAACTCACACAACCATTCTATACACATGAAATAATACAGGCCAAAAATTTGTGTGTGAATACAATTCAATGCATGCAAGTGAAGTGACTAGCAGAAATCTGCAACATAAACTCTAGACAAAATGTAATGTTTCTATGGTGTGGATGGCCATTGAAAAATTACCAAGCCACATACTGACCTACAACTCCAACAACAATGCTTGTCTTCAAGCCCTTGTTCCTTGTATAGTTCCCCAGGAGCTGCATCAAAGAATCTGCTCCAAGGCATACGGATGACTGCCGCAGGCCTTCACTGGCCAGCTCCGGGTTCTTGCGCTTTCGAATAAATGTGTCAGACCCTTCTGACACTGATGCCTTGAAGGCAATAGTAGGGAACTCCCTACGCAAGTATTTCAGCCATCGCTGAAGATTCTCTTTGGGAACCAGATCTATGAAGATTGGAATAAATTAACATGACAGACCACAAGCAAAGAGTAGGTCCTACTGGTTCGAGTGGAAAGGTGAGACAGACCAGCCTTGTTTAGAACAAGTATGAGTCGCTTGGCAGTTCCACATGAAAGCACAGTCTCTTCAAGGAGTTTGCTTCGGGACCCCAAAGGATCTCGAGCATCAAGTACTTCCAGCACCACATCTGCTGCTTCTAGTACCTGCAGAAAAAATCCAGCAAAACTCATCCATAAAGATCTTTCTCAGTACTCTCAATCAAGTTCTTATTTTCCTCCTAATAGGCAATGGAGTACCATGCCAGAAGAAAGACTCACAAGGCTTTCAAAACCTGCACTCACACTACTTACATTTATTCAATATCAGAAGGGAAAGTGCTTCATGAGATCAACTTTTCATTATGAGGTTCAATCTTATTTTCACTTGATTACAGTTCACTTGTTGCTCTCATAAAAGTTAATAGGAGCGAGCTAGCCACAAAAAAAACAAGTCCTACCCTGCGAAATTCCTTATAGTAAGCTTTTGTAGAAGAAGTGACAATGGAGGAGGCCTTGTTTCCATCAGAAGTTTGAGTAGCTGTGGCAATGGCATCATGTTGCACAGCTTGAAACAAGGGATTCTAGGCTCAGACCCCTCTCCTTAGCTAAGCGCTCTTCCCGTTGCTTTTTCCGTAGTTCCTGAATAATGACAACAGGATATCAATGTTGCCTACATGAGATTTTCCTTGTCAGTGAAACATATCACTACAATTAAACAAACTTTTAGTTCCTCCCTTCGCTTTATTTTCTGCTCTTCAGCTGTCCTTTTTGATTGCTCTGCCTCATTCAGGATCTTCTCCTTGAAAGGGCAGGAGTTTGGAACACCTGGATCCTTTGTACTCTTATTTCTGTCTGAAATAAAAAAATATATACAGAAATATATGCATATATTGGGCAGTGCAAAAAAACTCATCCTGTTTGACACCTCATGAAGCCAACTGTGGAAATTTTAGATTTGTAAATTTTCTTAATCACATTGGAAACCCTAAAAAAAATTTGGGGGGGAATTTTTAAGCTTCAAGGTTATATCTTGGTAAAAAAGTGACAGTTATTCAAAGTGTAGTCATAAAATGTAACTTTTTTGCATGAGGTGGCAATCTAAACTCATTAAAAATCACTCATTTTATGCCATGAAGACTGTTTTTATGTTATGTCCTTGTCTCTTGTTTGTATAGTGCATCTGAATCTCATGTGAGTAGGTGAGACCTGAATTTGAGGGTGTGCAACCCCATGTCCCTGACCTCTCCCTTCACTTATCACTCTCAAAGGATAGTTTAGTACCTGAGTCAAGACACGTCAGAGAAGGAAGAGGTTGGGAATTACGTCTCTGAAGGGGAATTTTTCTATGTACATGGAACTGAATAGTCATGGACATTGCAATAAGAATGAAGCCATGAGAAGCAGGCTTTTTGGAAACAAACAGGACACATCTGTAGAGCACTGCTGAAACAGTTGTCTCCTGATACGTGGAAGTGTGTAATTTTATTTTTTAAGTTTCTGAGACTGCTACTTTTGCCCAAACTACCTAGAGACTTTAAAATCTTCAAGAAACAAATTTTAGGTAGTGTTTACTGTGTGATACAAAAATGAAACAAATCTAGCAGCTCTCCAGTAGGTTTTATCAAGCCTCAAACTGGATGCATTATTTTTGTAACACCCAATATATAAATGGTACGGCAAAAAAAAAAATTATCATTGACTTTCAACTTAAATATCTCTGCTCACAAGAGAGACCTTTTGGTGAAACTTTCACTTGACTTTTACTTTCACATTACATATATGTTTCAGTTGATGCATAAAATTTCTCCTTAATATGTTGTGCCAAAGCAATACTATCAGTAATTATTGAAAAGAAATTAGATATTGAGAATGGACAAAAGCTCCTGTGGTAGTGGAGTGAAAGAAACACTAGAGCACTGTCCTTTCTGGTCATCAAGACCATGTTGACCTCCTCTTCTGTTTAAATTCATTCATCAGTTGTCTCTTGCAGATGGGTTTCGAAAATTGCTTATTTCCAATGAATAGTAGATGAATCAATGACTATCTATCCAGAGAGTTTTCTCAATGTTCATGAGTATTTTCCCTAATTTTTTTATTCAGAGGAATTGTCCATTTCAAAAGTCAGACTTGTCACTTATAGAATATTATTTTAAACTTTTACCAGAATAAATGGATTCTACAATCTTGTTGACTTTAAATAAAGGAAAACATGCTACATCCTCAGTAAATTTGGTGAGATATGACTTAAGCATTCATGTGATGTATTAAAAGTTTTTATTATTTTTTGTCATACCCTGCATATCTCAATGTGCATCTTATACATGAATGACTAGCATGTTCCTTACTAGAGGTGAATAACGAAACCAAAAGGATGGAGCAGGAAAACCATACTCTTGGCAGCATCAGCACCTGACTAATCAGATGAAATGGAGATGACTTCAAGTCATGTTCAACATATTGATGGCATCCACTGTTAGGTCACAGGCAATATGTATTCTGGGGTATAAAGTTAGAATGAGCTCACCTTTATTTTTTCTTGCTTCCTTCTTCACCTTTCTCTGGTGTTCCCTGACTTTCTTCTGAATCTTATATCTCCTGTTTGCAGGCATCCGTTTGCTCTTCTTCTCTGAAAGGAGCAATTTCATCATATTAGCTTGTATCAACATTAAGCTCAATGTTCAATTAAGCTCATTGTTCATCCCAAACCTCTGTTGTTCGGGTCCGTAATTTAATTCGAGTTCTGGAAACGGATAATGTTGATGTGGTTCCGGAGATAATGTACGTCCGAATTAGTATTCAACCTTTATACTTCTCTTTTTCATCACGTCGTATTCTACATACCAAAAAAAATTTACTTTAAAAAGTCTGCATATGAAGAAGTGAAGAAAGAAGGAACTAGATGTAACCAAAACAGGCCTTAAGCCCTTCACTGGCACAGAAGAGCTGGTCTCGTCCCAAAAACAACTTGTGTCTGAAAACATGCCAGTGAAGGGGTTAAAGCCATAAATGCCTATTGTAGCAGATATGTTTGGCTTCTTTTCTCTCCTATTTTTCATATGCAGTCTTTCCCTTATGAATTTATTTGCATCTACTGACAACAGCACATTTAGGTTGTAAGCCTAACAAGGCATATACACTGTTTCTAAACTGAATTCATACTCCCAAGAGTAGAGGATAATTGAAAGCGCAATACTTTCAGAGGATATGCTTCATCAATGATCCACAAAACCACTCAAGCAGAACATGTCACTATCAGCAATTGATGGGAAGTGGGGGGGAAGGTACTAATTCAATCCAACAACTGTGTCTTAGAGAGTACAGGTGATGATATCCATAGGATTCAGAGAGCACATAGGCACAATATTAGGTCTCACTCTCTTGTTTCCACCTAATGGAGTGGAGGACTAAGTAATGCTGGGTGCAGAGAAAATAAAGCAATGATGTCTAAATTTTTTCATCAGGAAATTGGGGCATTGCTAAAGTTTTGTATACCTCTGGAAATATGTACCTAAGTTTTTTCTTCCATATGAAATTTTGGTAATTAAATATCACTGGTGAACTCCCAATGAGGAGAGACAAAGATAAAATGCAAAAGCAACCCTCCCATAGCACATATTCACCACTCCAGCCACAGAAGTCTCTGAATGGCAAGTTTCTACTAGAGTCCTATGATCTCTATGCTGCCCTCCTCCTTCAGCAGCAGCCATACAATGGAAGAAACCAGTAGTGGTGCCATTGTCTTGCACTACACCACCCACTTCCTATACTACTAGATGACAAGGCTCAGACTGATATTCCCAACAGATACTTAAGGTAACGGTTCAGTACATACCCCCTGGAGAAATTTCACTCCCCTAGTCTTCAATGTTTCTAGATGAATTCCACTGGAAACATGCCACATCCATTGGGATTCCTTTTATTTATAATATACACAAACCTAACCTCCTTTAACTTTAGGGGCAACACAATATTCTTAGGGGGTATGCACTTAACTGTGACTGCTCAATGGTGTTTCCAAAAAAAACTGAAACTGACTAACTCTACTGACTCCTCATGCAACACCCTATATAGTGACTTCATGTCAATCATGCCAGCATATTCCTTTATTTAATGATAAACCTTTCCTTCTAAACTGAAAGAAAGTTTTTAAAACTCCAATTTCTTTCTACCTTCAATGCCTAGCAAAGGTAGCAGTAGGCTGTAAGGTAGGTGGAGTGTTGAATCATTGAAGATTTGTATTGATCAGAGGAATGGGAATTACTCTCCCAAACCGTTTAGACTAGTCTATCCTGGAGTTGGATTGGAGAAAGAAATTAATAGTTTTAATCAGTTACCCACCAGGATTCCCTCCTAATTTGTCTCAGTCCACAAACAACACAGCTTAATTTCCATGTCATTGTTACTCTAGTATTTTCGACTGAAAAGGACATTGAATCGGTTATTCCAGTTCCCGTACTTTTGAAAGGATCCCGTTGACAAGACTCGGTAAACTTATCTATTACTTTATCTTACCACGTAGGATAATGGGTTCAATAGTATAACTTAAAAAAAAATAATGTTAACATCTTCAGACTAAGCTGCATATATACATACCAAATTCTATTACTTTTACCTTCCTTGAGCCCGAGGAGGTTAAGAAGACAGGTTAAGCAAATGCAGTAACCCTAGTGATACAGATTATGATGGGTAGCAGTACTCAAACTTTAATTCATAACAGCACCCTTTTCAGACTGAGATACTGGTGATAGAATCCCTGCAAATCCATGAACCTCCAAGCACAATAATAAAAGCCTAACCAGGGTCTCTGAATTCAATTGCAACAGGCTTATTTTGAACTGTCATTAGGCTAAACCATAAAAAAATTGAAGTAGTTGAATGCTTTTTTTTGTATTTAACTAAAGTATTCAACCTCTTCAATTTTTTTCACTCCAATCCAATGCCATACCTGCATCTGTCATTGGTTGCACAGAAAATCAAATAGCAAAAAGGAATCTACATCATTATTGCAGCAACAATATTGATCTTGATATTCCTCCTTGATAAATACTCCACTAATAAGGGTATACTAAGAGTACACAAAACGAGCCATTTTTTAATAAAAAATGACTCTTATTGGATATTCCTGGAATAAGGAGAGAAGGCTGTAGTCAGAAGTCGAAATGTCACACTTTATATGCAGTTCCTCAGAAGAGGTTTCCCGCCCGCTCTGCATAGTGCTTCTCAAATGACTTCTGGGGTTTTTTGCACTACTTTTTCGATAGGCCCAGAAAAAACTTCTCTCAACTCCCACAGCACCCCTGGGTGCCCCGGTATATAGGTTGAGAACTGCTCGCCTGGACCTTTATCATGGCCTGATACGTCACTCACTGAATAGCTTCTTCATGTTTGTTGAAGACTGTGATGAGCAGAAAAGACACCAAGTGTAGAATGTAGTCCTGTAGAAAATTGGTGCGATGTGGAGTCACGTTGTCAGCAGTCGCGTGTGACACACTCAGCTAAACCCCATTAACCCGCGACAGCAACGGCATCTAGACCTAGCTGCTCAACATTCAGAATTTCGAACACCCCCCTACCCCGGGATCGCGAAAATGGAAGTACAGGGTGTTCCATATGTCCTGTTGCCTCATGTGTTTCTTATGATATACTCCGTATTAATTATGTTTCTCATGTGATACAATAGGCCAGTGTACTTAACGAGTTCTTCGCTTCCGTGTTCACTGTCAAATCAGACTTATCATGATCTTTCTTCATTTCTTTTTTCCTGTATTGATTGATTTTTATCTTCTCTGACTGAAAACAATAAAAAAGATTTTTGAAAAATCAACCTAGGCTGGCCATACGTACACAGCAATCCACAACTGCCTCCTACCAACGCCATACCCACATTGACAGGTCACATGTACTCAACCTTGCACAACCTCTTCGCGGATGATCGATCGATCGAGCCTTGGCCCAATAGTGGCAACACTCACATAGGCGGCGATTCATAGGGGCTCAGGAGGCTCGAACCCCCCAAAAGATTTGGCAGAAATGGTTCGCAGTGAGGACGAAAATAAGGAAAATTTGGAGTACTGTCTCTGAGCCTCCCCGAATTTCCAACAAATAGCCGCTTATAAGATTAAAAAATTGCGACTTTTTTTTTCAAAATTGGGCCACAGAAAAACTTATGGAAGTAGTTATGATTTCTTGGTTTCATGCTTTAAAATGGTCTATCATTCAGCTTTCTAGCTTGAGTAGTTTGGGAAATGTTATTGATATATTTGTCCGAGGAGTCATTTTACCCTTCCCTCCCAAACTCGAAAGGGGGCATTTCTCGAAGATCGTTGCACCTAGACTGCTGACATTTTGGATTTCTCCAGTCCCCATAACCTCCAGTACATAATGGGTCTTGTTTTGAAAGGGTTACTAACAACTTAGTAGCTACTAAGTCTCTACTATCTCAAGTTGTGACTAATGTGTATTTTCAAAGAGAAAGGTTAGTGGTTACTAAATAGCTGCTAAACGTAATAAAATTTTAGTAGGTGTTGGAGGGTTGCCTAAAAGGCAACTAATTATTCTAGGTCTGTCAGTTATAGACGTATTACGTGCGATTGATGCAGAACGTGAACTGTATAATCGATACAGGCCAATAATATGCATCAAACAATGTACTGGATACGATGAACCGCATGCATAGCCATGTTGTCAACGGGAGACCTTCCTTGCAGTCTATTTAAATAAAAAGGCTCTAAGTTTTCAATTTCCCATCGGTTCAACGATGTAGGAACACTGGATCGGACTTCGATGGACAATCCCATATCCACGTTAGATAGGCCTACTTGAATTCGGCGTGGCCCAAATCTTCACCCGTTTTATTGAAATATTAAGGAAAACAGTAATGGGTGACACGAAAGCCTAGTTTTTCACGACATTAAATTAGCTTGCAATATATTGTGTATTTGGGAAGGTTCATATTTATTTTCCTTCTTCAGCAGGAAATTAATCATCATCGGTGTCGCCAATGTCATCACGACATCTGCACATAAGAATGGAACTCCTTGTTTCTGCGTCGATCCGCTATATCACCTTCACCATGCACCGTTGTCGAAGTCAAGTGAAAACATGTCTAACTCAAGTGAAAAACACTGTAATAAAATTTTAGTAGGTGTTGGAGGGTTGCCTAAAAGGCAACTAATTATTCTAGGTCTGTCAGTTATAGACGTATTACGTGCGATTGATGCAGAACGTGAACTGTATAATCGATACAGGCCAATAATATATTTGGACCAAGGGAATCCCATTGAATTCTACGAGGAAGTTTCACTGCAAGTGTGTGCATATTTGCGCTTCATGACAACATATCATTTCCAGAGAAGCGATGGTGACTTGACTGGACTGTCACAAAGCTCTGAGTCTGTGATTGTGTAGTCAGTTGCTACCAGTCGCCATCAGTTTTCTGATCTTCAACGTTTAGCGACACTCATAATGATGTCGTTATTCTATATCTGCAAGATGAATGCCCGACCTTGGCACAAGGTGTCGTAAAGGAAAAATATGCATTTTATGACGTCTCTACCCGAACCTTGAACTTTAAATATGTCCTATTTATTCTGTTCTTCCATCAATTAGCATACAATGGACATGTGAAAAAATCTATTCTGAAAGCAATACCATTCTCCAACGTGGAGTCTGACGCTTGCTATTTTCGCTCGCAGTGTTGCCCAATCTATTTCAAACCCAACTGCAACTAAATTAGTAGCTACTAACAAGTCAGAAGTTAGGGAGTTTTTTAGAATACCATTTTTTAGTAGCTACTGGCTAGTAGCTACTTAACGCTAGGCACCACTAAAGTGAATAGCGCTCCGAAAATATGATCCAATACCCACCGACAGGAATTTTCTGTTGGTGCGGCAACCAACCGTTTCAAATTGGACCACTTAACATAGAATAACAAATGGATTTGAATGGGGGCCCAATACCTTGTGCTTTCTCCAGTGTGCCATGTAGTAGCTAAGTATTGAAAGACGGGGCACCGGGAAGATATCCATCTCTTGGCCATGCACCTAGGCAGTGGCGTAGCGTGGTTAGCATGGGCCCTGGTGCAAGGAATGAAATGGGGACCACTGTCCAATTTGTTATTACTGAATTATGTGGGAGTCATTTTTTTAAATAGATTTTCCCCGGCAGCATATAAATCGTCGTCGGTAGCTGAAGTCAGTGGAGGGCAGTGGCGGATACAGAAATTTGTTATAGCCCCCCCCCATCTACCATCACCCTCTGTCCTATTGCCTTATTCATTTTTGTCTGGGGTAAAAATCCTGAATATCTATTTCACAAGAGCTAATAAACAGTAACTTATGTGCTTTCTGCATCAAAAAATAGATCGCGAACTTGGTCAGAGGAGAGGCAGTCGTCCCCCCCTCCTGCTACTTTACGCAAATACTTAACGTGTTCAGTTTCCTTCGAGGGCCCTCTGGGAAAGTGGGGCCCGGGACAACAGCTCCCTTTGCCCCTCCCCCCTTAATCCGGCCCTGGGTGAATGGTATTGGAAGTGGCCACCACTTCATTTAACCACACGAAGCAGCGTCCCAGTTGCAAGATGTCTCTGTGCAATGTCAGGTTGAATTCCTTCGATTCCTTTCGACCTTTCTTGACTCTCACTTCGTCCCAATGCCAAGGGGCTCCCAGCATACGCCCCCCCCCCCCTTCTTCATAGCTCGGCGTCTGGGCCCCTCTGGCCCGTGGGCCCCGGTGCAGTCGCACCGCCTGCACATTCGGTAGCTACGCCACTGCACCTAGGCTTTCTGGTCATCGCATACAGACCGCAAGTCGTCCATGCTCTGAGGAAGATTCCCTTGTCATTGTCCACAGACACGTTGCGTGGTACGTCACAATATGGTGTATCGGTCACTAGTACATCTAAAATATAATGGAGAGAATCCATGTCTCATACTTTTTCTCCATTCAAACAAAATTCAGCAAGAAACCCATTCCCCTTTAAATAATAGTCTCAACATTAAAAGCCTCGCCCTGGTGAACGTTTTTGGCAATTTTAGCGTGATATGGGCAAACCACCGCTAGCTACTCCACATCGTGAAAAACACATTCAGCCACTTCAACATTGGCTCAACCTTGGCAAGCCACAAATTCCCAATATTGCACACCTACTTCCAACCAACGCTGTACCAACATCGGCACGTCACATGCACTCAATCATATGCATCCACTCCGCCGACGATCTACCGATGTTGCCCTAATCTTGAAAGCACACATGCAGTCTACATTGCGAGCCCACTTTTAATCAACGTTAGACCAACATTATTAGCCCACCTCCGCAATCAGCCAACAATGCCAACCTTCAGGCAATGCAGGCGCAATGTTTCATGCTATTAGCGATGCGTAACAAACGAGTTGGAAGCAGTTTTATAATGATTTCGTAATTTGACAGATTCCCAATCTCTTTCGACCTCAGAATGTTGTCATACGAGATGCATGTATCTCCTATTGGAGCTGGACGCACTCTACAGTGCTTTGCAAATGAATTCGTACCACCTTTAACATTGCGCATGGTAACTCAATGGAGCATCCAATGCGACGGCAGAGGTGGTACAACTATTGTTTCCATTCCAGAGGATAGATGTCTCCCTCCCTCTTCATAGCATCACATCGCACCAATCGGTCAGTCTCTCGGAATACAGCAAAGCTGACGTCACGCGGCCCGTATGAAAGGATAGACGAGTCGTAGAGACACGATCATTGCTGAGCCCTGGTTGTAAAATACCCGACGTACTTCAAGTCTATGTTGAGCTGTCTATTTGAAGATAGCGAAGGCCGTCGACATCCTTGATTTAAGTTTTTTTTCTATATTTAGCAGAATGCCTAAAAATCTGTTGGTACGATGGAATACCTGACCTGAAGCCGAAGACATTGTTCCATAGCTATCCTTCTTTGTATTCAGCTTCTACAGTATATGCTTCCCCCTTACAACGAATACTTGATTGTTTCTCTCGAAATTTCCCTGGCGCGATTCATCATTCCACGTCTTCCTGGACCCTCTTGTAAAACCTTTGTTCTTTCAACCCATCATTTTCCTCACAAAAGAATTTTTTTTAATATTTATTCTTGGCCTCTACGTTCTTCGAACACTGTAATTCACTCTACATACTTTGGATGTCGCCCAAGCGCAGCAACGAAAGCGCCGCCATCCAGGTTGGGAGGATTCCTCCATAGAAGAGCATGGGCCCCATGTTAAAAGAGGTACGAATTCATTTGCAAAACACTGTATGCCGGACATCACGTATCTTTATGACCGCGTGAATTTCCATGGAAGCTTGCCATAGCAAATTGAGCGCCTACAGCATGTGGGCAACGGGACTCATCCTTAAGAGCCTGAGTTGAAAAAAAAAATCTGACCATTTTTAGTTTCCGGTCAGTATCATATCACCCATCAACGATGGGTGAGAGTTCCGCTCGTAGTCTCCGCAAGTTAACAAGACAGGTGTGAAAGAGGCCAAGGATTGTGACCATATGATACATCAGTGATACAATTAAGACATATATACGGCGTATCGCTGAAACGAAATGTGATTTTCGTGCTTTCTTAAAAATTTATTTCGTGCACTCTTTCCATTTGATTCTTTCGGGTTAGAAAGCAAGAAGAGAGACAAGAGAAAATAAATAAAAAGCGCCAGTCCAGGGGCGGGTTTCAGGTCGACTCAACCGATTTAAAGCATTTAACTAGCAAATCTCATATGCAATTGGTGGTTAGCAAAGGTTTGAACATTTTTGGTATGATTTGCACAAATTCAGCCAAATGTGGGAGTCTTGAGACAATTATAGTACAGAGCTTCCACATTTTGGCTGTTGCTGACCCCGCTTGAATCACAGTCTTCACCTCCATAGTGTGCATCACTCTCACGGGGAAAGTCTAACGTTGAGCCACCAGAATGATTAGTTAGCAAAAAGGATTCCGCTCCATATCATGTGAGCCTCGAAGCACTTAATCTGTCGTCCTTATGAAGTAGGCGCACATTTCTTGCTGTCTTTCCTTTTCAGGCCTGTTATCAGCTTCACAAATATGGAGATATAATAGATGATATAAACATGAATTCCAGGCACGGCTTCCTTAATTTTGCTGACCTAATGCTCACATTAATGACGCCAATGCCCACATTCTTTCCTTCCATCAGTGACGGTCCTTAAAGGCGTCAAGGGTTTTCAATGAGCACCCTAGATGCAATCAAAACTTCATTTTGGACTTGTGATAAAGTTCTAGATACATCCATTGTCGACCAACGGAAATGTAAAAAAAAAAAGAAGAAAACCGCTGCGATTGCGTTCTGCGTCCCGTTAGAAAAAATGTAGATTTTGGAGAGCGCAGGATGTTCCACTCCCTTCATCGACCAAGGAAGGAGGAGCGCCTCTCAGGCGCATGCACCAGTGATGATTAACGTAGAAAGGACCATTATCAACCTGGCTAATGACTGACTAACTCCCTTGTTAGTCAGACTATCGCCTCCTAAACTCGTCCATACATTGGTCTAATTACCATCCCATGCTCCTTTCATGAAAGGCGATGCACCGCTGTCAAAAAACAAGATTGGTAGTCTGAATGAAATCAATTTATAGGACTTTGCAGATAACCGACGAATGGGTGGCCGGACTTGGTCTTGGACATTTTTGTCCTTCCAAGCATGAAGTCTGACTCACCGTGAATCATGAGGTAGCAGCATACTGCTACGTCATGGTTCATCACATGGTTCACGATTCTGCATTACAGAGGTAGCAGTGACTTCGTATCTCTTCAGCGAAGAGAAACTGATGCGGAAATCGACTTCTCATCACCCGCACTGGATTTTGTCTTTTCGGAGGCGCCAAAAGGTGCCTCCGAAAATCCTCCGGTGCTATTTGCGTACAACGGTGTCGTTTCTGGTTCAATCGTGGTCGGAAGCCAAATAAAGAGGAAAATTTCCATAGCGAAAACGGGGGACCAGTACTTTCTACGGTCTTTGGAAAACAAATGTAGACCTAAGACGGAGCTCAACCCCGTTGTATTACGGTTCAGGAACGCTAGAGGTCCTTTTAGACATCAAGTGCCAGAAATAGAAAGGCTGCGGTCGAGGGGGTTGAGGAGTCATAGAGCGACAGGGTTACTTAGCCTCACCCTGGGGTTCTCTGTCTCCCTTTGCCAACGAGTGCATTCCTTGAAGTGAGCCCTCCCCATTGCCCCTCTTCATCCTGCTTTTATTTTTCCGGCCTGGTGTTTTCCGACTCTTTCTTCAAAATAACAAAATTGGATCGCGACCTCTTTTTCCTTCTATCAGGGCCCTGCCTTATGGAGGAACACGTTGCCCCGAGATACCACACTGAGGAGATGGACGTCATTAATTTTTAATGAAGAGCTTCCCAAGTTCTCGTATTTCCAGTATTCTTGCTCTTCAACTCAGTCCTAATACGTGGAGGAACTCTACTAACCAACGAGGAAAGATTACATCAGTGAAGCAGCTTTTTTTCAGGGTTATTCCATTCTAGAATTCTAAATATAAAAAAGATGCCGTAAAGATAAAAATATGTGAATACGCAACAGGTTGTGTGTCACTGAATGTGAGGGTACCAGGAAGAGTCGGTCGACAGGAAACCGACGGAGTATCGCTTTTCTTCTCAGGCTTCTGAGAGGTGTTTTGACATGTTCATTTTTCATTTATCTTCTCGGCGCCCCGAAAAAACGCCCTCTAAAAAAATATCCACGGAAATAACGCCCGCTGAAAAAATTCCCTCTTGAATGTTATTGCCCAATGTTTCTTGTTTTTATTTTCTTTGTTCTGCAAACAAAGGCATCTTATTTATTGCATTGCTGGAATAGTACAAATCAAATAATAGAAAAAATGTTGATGGCACTTGAAGCGTTTGCGCAAAGTGGAATTTTTGACAGCCACATATTTTTAATTACTCTGGAAACGATTATTATGTACCACTCCGCAAAGCAACTGCTGAGAGTGCTCCACATACATGAAACCTTCGAAGATGAGTTTTCGCCCGCCTTTCAGGTCCGTGATGAACTTCACGGTTACTTGAAGTGAAACGAACAGGCATAAGACATCTCTTTTATATTTGAACAGTTTCTAAGATACTTGGAACAATGCCATCCTGCTCCCCTACCCAAACTCCACAGGGGCACGAGGAGATTGTCAATCAAGAGTTGTCAGGGGATTATCTAAAACCCAGCTTAAAGACTTACTTTCCTCTGCAGGGAGCTTCACCTTTCAGCCTTCCTCGGGATCATTACGCCTCCATCTCCGAGATAATTGCAGGCGAATTCCACATTCCCTTGTCACACTTCATTGACCCCTTTGCTATCGACATAAGCAAGGGGGAATTAGCAACAAAATCCGTCAGATCTGATTCTGATCTCAAGTGACCTGTTTCCCACATTTCCCTGGGCATTTCAGGAAACAATCCTACCTTCATTGATCCAGCTTTGAAATATTCAGGAATGTATATCGAAGAAATTTTCATCTTCATGTTTATGTTTAATAATGTTGATGATTATCTATTTAATGTATTCCATGGTTATAAATTACTTAAGGAATATATTCTGCATTCGCTTTGCCCCCCCCCCCCCCCAAAAAAAAAAGAAGCAGCAAGAGATACATGTAAATATTACTCTAGCACTTCGTTTTCCTCTCCCTCATATTCTCGCAACGCGGCACTTTCTACCATCTCGTATGGTGTATTCTTATGGGATGCGATCGTCCATGTAATCCCAAGCGATTGAGGGAAAACCCTAAATGTCTGCTGTCCAGTCGAGACAATGGAATTCCAGGACTACGTGGAGCAGGCTAATAAAAAGGAACACATTGAAAAGGTTTTCTTTGCTCTCTCTATCTGATAGATCTCCCCCTCATTTCCGTATGAGTTTTACTGGAGACAGTCGATTGTGAGGTATGTGCAATGGGAGCCTTCCCTAACAGTCTTAGGGGAACGAACGAGCAGTGAGGATGCCTGAGTTAGAGGGTAGAAGGCCACACGCCCCCGAGATCAAGAAAAAGGAGCGGGAGAGACGAGGTCGTGACCTCCACTAGGCCTCTCACCCGCTCTCACCCCAGGGGGACAAACATGCTCGCGATCACTATGGCCGGATTGGGTTTTTGTTTCCCCCCCCCCCACCCGATCTTTTCCCATTCTATTTCGATGGTATTTACAAAATGACATGAGCTATTTGATGCCTCACCGGATTCAGCAGCTCGTTTCGTCGATGTCATCTATCCATCGAGCAGATCGTGTTCAAGTTCAGCACATCTTCGGATGCCAATCTCAAGTTTCTAATGAACGCAATCAACGTATATTCATCATGATCTCGGTGAGCGCCATTGTGGGGCACGAGGCAATAAGGTAGCTACATGGGTTGAAATGTAGAGAAACATGCGCACTCCTCGACTAATTATTGTTAATAACCATGAAATCTCGGATATAGGAAAGTGGTTCACTCAATCCGCCAGGAGCTCAAGAACGGCTCTATCGTGAAGTGGCAAGAGAGGAAAAGGTATCTGGGGTCATAAATGGCGATGCCCTCACACCACATTTCCTGGGTAATTCACAAGTTTTCTCTGCAAGCCTCATCCCACGACCTTGAAACTATTACACGTTTCTTCACGGAGTTTTCAAACAGTTTCATCAATAGAGTCCACCTATTCTAGGTAGTCGTTTCGGGCCATTAGTATGACCCCATAGCTGCTGAGTGATGGCTAATTTTCTCCGTGAATATTCATCCCACACCCTTGAAACCCCTATCGAATTCATGGTATATTAGTATGAGTTTGTTTCCATATTTAATTAAGATTGCTCAACTCTCGGTCCTCATTTTGTTTTTGGCGCCGAGTAATTTTCTTTCAAGGTTGTGGTATGAAGTTCGTGCATGAATGGAAGAGTTCTAGCCATGGGTCTACATGTCTAACGTTAGGCCAAATTAATCCAGGATGGGGTTAACATGGTCAACGTCCTAAACACCAGAGGGAGGGAGAGGGGTTTCACATAATGAATTTTGTCCGACTGTGGAAAAGAGACTATTACCCACGCACCGGGAGCAGCATATGGGGTCTCAGTGCTTCGTGGCCTTCCTCTTGCCTGTCGAAAAGAATTTTTTTTTTCTCTATATATGGACAATGTTCGAACAGTTAAGTTAAGCGAGCTTTGTAATTCACTCTTCATGATAAAGTGGTGCAAGCTGGATGCTTCCTTTTTGGTGACAGGGAGAACAATATGTGTAGGTGTGAGTGTAATAACGATGTTCTTCGAAGCTTTGCTTCCAAAGTGCCTATTATGTGGGTGGGTGTCTGGACTAAGATGCGAAAAAAAAGAAGTTTTAATACAATTTAGTCTTGACACGGTAAGGCAGAAATCTGTTCTTAACATGTGCATTCCATGTAGCAATACTGTTCCCTGGTTTTCAGTGGAATAAGAATTAAGCGCGGAAACAGACACTGTGAAGCGCTAAAGTAAGGTCGTTTACGTACGTATTCTTGAATTTCTCGTGTTCCAGATGTAGCATTTACTTAGGCGCAACATTCAAAATCGTGCGAAACAATGATGACCACTGCATATCCTTCGCTTAGTAACATGTTCATCTTGTGCTGGGAAGAACTCTTTCTGAGGACAATCTCTTGAGTACTAATTATATTTTTTAACAATGCAGGCTAGTTTCAAACTTATAAGGTTTTACCCTAATAAATTGATTCGTTCGATTAAATAATGACTTTCAGACATGTTCGACCTTCCTATGAGAAATGAGCGTTCATCACTTGCTTCACATGCTTTCGGCATAATTCAGGCATCCTTCCAATATTGGCTATCAGCAGATTATATATTGTTCACACCCAAACCAATGTCATTACATCTCTACTTCAGTCTAATCCAATACAATACCAATGAGCAGCGCTCATGGTCACCATGTCAGCAAGGTCCATTTGCAAGGCAGACACTTCAGCTTTCTTATGAATTACATTTACAAATGAAAATCCAGGATTAAGATGAAAGAGAACTTCATTTGCCTCAGAGCCTATCATCAGACGTGCTTCCTTGGTCTATGTAGAACTGTCAAAAAAAAGATCTGACCAAGAGAAAAGAAACATTTCTGGGTATACATACAAACCAACCCCCAGAGGCCTGGAGAAATCTCCCAAAAGATATGACAGAGAAAACAATTCACAGAGAATTGCCTTTCATCTGATGTGGAAGACCATCACTTGCTGAAAATTTGATGCATGCAAGGTACTTCCACCAAAAGCAGAGAAGGCTGAAGGGACAAAGAACACACAGAATGGCAGGAATTTTCCTGCTCAGTCCTTCTATCTCTTTCCCAAAACACTGGATGGGAAATAATTACGCAGAAAAATACACATTCTCTTCCACAGTTGATGAAGTTTTCCTTTCCCTTGCCTCAGCACTTTCACTGAATGGAGTGGTCAGATTTTACAAAAATCATGGCTGTGTTGATGATCTGGTGAGATGGATGAAAAATAAAAAAGATGAAAATGCTGAAAAACAAAAAGCAATATGTAGAATGGGATGAGAGGCTGTGGAATGTTCTCCTGAGGAGAATTCAACATGGGACTAACATCACTGGTCCACTTTGGGAACTTTGGAGGGCGGCTCATCATCGGAGATGGAGACAGAGGCTGATGCCTGCCTGGCAGGTGCAATCCCTTCATCATGGGGCAAATCAGAGAAGTTTGAATTGGAATTCTCAGCATACCCAGGACTGGGGGATTGCTTTGTGCTGCTAGGGGGATGGTTGGAGTCAGAGAGACCAGAATCTCGACTCTGGTCATCTTCCTCGTTCCCATTCGGTCCATTCATCTCCTGCACAAGATTAACCATGGCATAATTTTATTATTTGCTTTTTCAAACCAGCTGTCCCAAAAATGACATGCAGTATTGGGTACATCAGAAAAAAAGAGCAGTGCCTTGACAAGCCATTTGAGAAAACACAAAACTGAAACACATGCACTTTTTGAATGCTTCTCATGATTTTGGATGTTGTCCAGGGATTGTTTAGGGGACTGTACAAGCTTACACCTCTTTCTAACCCACATAGTGGGCTATGATAATGGAGGAATACAGGGAGGCAAAAGAAACTGGATTATTTTACAGTACCCCATCACAAACTTTTACATATATTTATGCCAAACATGAATGCTTTAGGGAAAGGTGTAGAAACCAATACAATGGAAACAATAAGTATACAGCAATCTTTCTCATACATGAAGAGTTCAAAGGTAATATGCAACAGCAATTCCAGTCAACACATATTATGCTATGTCCATTTGTGTTTCAATACTTGAGGTGAATTGTCAACAGGAGTGGAAGTTTACTAGCTCCATGAGTGACAGACTATCCAATGTGCATGACAGGATCTTACATCATATCACACATTCTTACTGGAATGGTTCATGACTTAAGCCATTGGAGGACAATGAAAAGGTTAAAGTGGAAACAAAGGGACAAAAGATAATCTAACCTGCTGAGACTCTCCATTCTCAGAGTGAGTTTTAGTGGCTGGGGAAGAGGGAACTTCATCTCCACAAGGCAACTTATCCAAAAGGGATGCTTTTAATTCAGATGCTGTATAATGACACCAGAGAGCCAACTCCACTTTGTGAGCAGTCCATGAGGCTTTTCCTTCTGTGTGTCCACCTGTGCAAAAAGAAAGAAGCAACTTGAGATTGCTGCAAACTAAAACAGTAAGAAACAAAGAAAGGATGTATACAGGCTGTTCGTATTTAAATGCAACATAAGGAATATTTTTCTGCCTGCAGGTGGAGGTTGGCAAATGCTATAAGGACCACCAGGTTGCCTATCTACAAGAAAACACACCAGTTTTAGGTTTCAACCTTCCAGATAAGCAACTTGGTTAGCCATAAGGCACATGCTGAATTCCACAAACAAGTGGCAAAAATTTTCCTATGTTGTGTTTAAATATGAACACCCTGCATATATATATATATATATATATATTTGCTCTTACTCTGTCGGTTAAGTCTCTTGACAACTTCAGAGATTTGTTCAAGAAAAGTGAGGTACTCCTTGAGAGTATAGTCAATTCCCTCACTCCCGGGTACTGACAGGAGGCACTCATCTGCCATGAAAGGTATCCTCTCAGGACAACCAGCAGCCAGGATAGCTGTAAATGCATGCAAGGGAACAACATATAGGTCTGCACCTCAGTACTGTCACACTGACCAGAACTTTTCTCTCCCTCCACTGCAAAAACACATAATCAAATCTGCACTGAAAGAATTCCTTACCATAAGGGAGAATGGAAATCTTTATGATGGCTTTGCTCACAACAGGGATGAAATACTGAGTCATAATTAGGAAAGGTTTCCATCAAAAGGAAGGCTACTTGTCACATATCACCTACAAATTCTATGGTTACAGCAATGACTAGAAACTCTGACATGGTTTTTGGAAATTTCTGCAATTTTTTGTAGCATAACAGATGTGGGAAGCCTGTTTGCATATATGGGTACAATTACAGTAGACATTTAAATCTAATATAAACACTAATAAAAAAAGTTAGGGATATCATAAAATTTCTATGATCTGAGTAAAGACCAAACATTGTTTGAGAATGAACATGTATGGCTATATTAGCACTGGTGACACTGGGATCTTGAATACAGCTCCCTTTTATTTATTTACTTTTCAGGAAACAGGTTTTCTGAAGAACCTCCTTCCGATTGTAGAGCAACACCAATATCCCACCTTTCTTCTTAAGAGTTTATTTCACTAGTTGGCAATGACTTCTTATGCATCTAGTCATGTAAAACTATTAGGAGGCCACACAACTTTCAAATTTCAGTGTATACGAGTATCAGGCTTCATAGCCAGATAGCCCTTGATTTGTATCAAACTGTATTAAGTGGAAAAAAACTTAAAATCTAATTCACAATAATTACTCTAAAAGGTCTTACAGGTCCCTATCAGATAGTACACTATGGCCAATAATATGTCTTTTTTTTGTTGAGAATATGACAGGTAAAATTGTAAAATATCACCACAACCCATTAGAGACTTGGTGGGATGGGGAATTACATGAAAAAGTACTGCTTTGATCAGTATACAATTTTCAAGCTGTAAACACCTTGCTTCAAGGCAAACACTCCACTCTCCCTAAGTGCCTTGTATTGAGGTGGTCCTCTGCTCAACAACACCTCTGCAAAACTGTTCAATCAACAGATGATGCAATACACCCCAAATCCCATGTTTTATAGTCCAAGTCTCGATGTTATAACTGATTTAGATATCCTGAGTTACCCTCCAATTAGGCATATAGCTGTTTGTTCCAGTTGAACTAATAAACAAGGAATTGATAAAAAGCATAACTCTCTCTGAATACTTATTGTTTACATATCAGGCTCACAATCAGTATTAAGAAGGGATGAAATTGCATTCATGGTATTGCAAGACAAATTAAAAGACATCAAGAAAAACTGACAAGGGTTACTTTAACAATGTAAAGCAAGAAATAGTTTTACATACAGTGAGTGAGCTAATTATACATTATTGCCCATATTTAAACCAAACAGGTGAAATTCATACTAGAACCAGAGACAGGACTGCATGGATGGAATGAAGATAAAGACATAAGGTTACCTGAAGCCATGGCAGGGCCCACTCCTTTGAGGTTGCAGAGTGCTTGGATAGCACTGGACACATCATCTTTTTTCAGCAAAGCACGGAATGCTTTCTTAGACTCGGACTGCACATGTCGAGGAGTATTCATCTGGACCAACTCCTTTAGACGAGGGCGAAACTTCCCACGCTGCAATCAAAAACCAAGGGAAATAAAAGGAAATGGTTAGGCTAGTAATAGAGGTCTGGGACTTATAAAACAAGGTTGATCCCATTAAGCCCAAATAGGAAAAAATAAATAAAACAAAAAGAAGGGAGAAAGAAAAAGGGTCTTCATGCTTAGAGAGGCCTCTTTTGGGGAAAACAGGATTTCTTCGATTTAAAAATGTACAAATTACTTGGGAACAACAGTAACTTCAAAGGAAACATCACATTTTCTTTGGAAAATGTCAAATTAACAAAATGTATCAATTAACTTCATCAATAATAACTTCATAGCAAAACCAATAGTCAGCCCAAAATGTATATACTTGAGGATAATTACATAAAAAGACAGTACTCAATGAATAAAAAAAAAGTAACCACTCAATCTAAACTCAGGGTAGTATATAATTGTAAGAAGCTTACATTCCAACTTTGAGCCTGACTTTCTGGATTTGAAACATTTTCATTAGCCACACATTTAACCCATCCTTATTTGTATTTTGGAACATAAAGGAAACATTAAAGGGTATATGCTTATTTTCTTTAATAACCTTTAAGGAAGACTAACTCACTCTCCTCATCAACAAGGAAAATATGAGATAAAGAGTAAACCTCACCGCTAATTTCCATTTCATACATTGTACAAGTTCATCATGAGTCAGGTGCTTGTCCTTGTCTCTCTGTCTCAGATTCTTTGGCAGCTCTTCCTGGTACCTAATATGTCGAAGGTAAAAAGAGGACAATTAACGAAAACAGAAAATGTAGGGGGAAGCCAATCAATGTGGAACCAAGGAGGAAATTCAAATCAAGGCAAGCCAGCTGGTTTCTATAATTCTTTCAGGGCATGGAATGGCCACATTCAAAATGGTTCAAGGCTGAGCCTCAAACCTGAACTTTGATTAATGTCATTTAACTCTTCATCTGGAATTACCTACACTGCTTTTGGATTGAGTTTGTACTCTCCAAAGACGTGCTTCCATGAAGCAACATCTTCCACTTTGGCAGTTTCATGGATTATCTGATTAAATGGATCCTCTGGACAAAGTTCTTTCTCTGTCCTCCACTATGGGGGGGGAATTGTTCATGAATTATATCTGAGAAGTGTATTACAATTTTTAGATACTCAGGAAAAAAACAGGCACCACTTCGAATTTTGGAATGGAATCCCAAAGGCAATGTTTAATATTATTATTTTTGCCTCTGAGTCTGTTCCAAATTTCATATAGGGTCATATATGAAAATATATGGCCCCATACAATTGTATCATTTATGCCATGTCACCTTGTTCACCAGAGAATAATATCATGGACTGTGAAGTTTGGGGAAGAAGGAATTTTGGCAAATGAATCATTTCATGATTTGGTAACTCCCTTTGGACTCTGATGGGACTCTCAAAGACCTCTACATTTCTCATGACAGCAAAAGCAAATTAAACTAATTTTTTCTTCTGTTTCTCAGGTCTGTCTGGAATTAGGAGAGAAAAACATTAAGGGTGGATTTTTGAACAGAGCACTATCCGATAATGCTCTGTTCAAAAATCCACCCTAAGTTTAGGAATTTTTGTGCAAGAAAATTCAACAAGGTGTACCATAAATCACCCTAAAGACACCCCTTTCTGAGATGTTTTTGAAGCAATTTCCGTATTGCAGGTTGATGTTTGCCACCACATTGTCCATTGCCATGCCAAAGTTGAAGAGTTCCTATAACCAGTTGCCAGAAAGACATGAACTGGATATGTACAAGGAAAGTATAAAAAAAAAAGTCTCCTGGCTTCCCTGTTCTGGGAATGTACTCAGATTTAGCAAAATGGTATGTCATCAGTGACTTCAGGGAAAATGATGCCCTACACCAGGAGTTCAGGGCAAAGCCATTGACTGACCAGACACGTCTTCTTGGACAAGAAATACCTGGATAATGCATTGTAGTAATTCCTACCCAAGAAAATGCAAATTGCAATTTAATGACATCGTCCATAACTCTAGGCTCAGGGCACCATCATTCTCCATGAAAATGTGGCATTTTGCACATTCTCAGCAAATTCCTTACAGGAAGGGGTGAGGTCATTGAACATCCACAATGCTCACCTGATCCTGACCCTTGATTATGATCTGATTTCAAGTTGAAAGAACAAATCCATGGCAGTCAGTTTTATGCACTCAACCACCTTGGCATAGCAGCAAATAGAATGGCAACAGACATAAACCAATTTGTAAGTACTGATGTTATAATGCAGTTTCTGGAATTGTAACTTAATATGTACCTAATATGTAACAACCACATGCTATGTTTACTAACAAACTTAGAACTTGTCTGGATATTCACCATATAACAGACATGATGCCTATTACACTCGATATTGTAATATGGAAGAACAAAACTCCCATACACTGATAATACATGAATACCTCTGTGGTGGTATATGGGAAGGCCAAAGAGATTGCATGACAAATATGAGGATGGATCATTAAGGTGAAAGCACTGATACTTTTTTGGACATGTTTATTGAAACATAATAACACAGGATTAAACTAAATAGATGTTACTTTTCCACATAAAAACCAAACACATTAGGACATTTTCCTCAGTGGTATGGAAGCTTATCAATTCCCATTGCAAAGAAATCAGGGTCCTGTCTAATGAGCCAAGTGGTGACAGCATTTTGAAGTTCAGCATCCATACTGAAGCATCAACCTCAAAGTTCATGTTTCATTGGCCCAAAAAGAAGGTAATTGCCTGTTGTGAGATCTGGACTATATGAGGGATGGGGGAAGAACCTCCCATCCATATCTCACAACTGTTCTGACTGTGAATTGGGTAGTGTGAGGATAACCACCACCACAGGCAACAATCCTGTTTATGGCATATTGCTTCTCTTAGCATCTGTCTGGTGATGAATGTATGAAGGTTGGGAATTTTTGCTCACAGGAAATGAATAGTGCTGCAAACTTCTTCATGCATGCATGAAGTACAATGGCCATCTTGTACTTGCTGTCTGTCATGTGAATGCTACAACAGCAAGATGGCTGGCAGAATATTTGTGTACTACAGCACTACACGAAATCCAAATATTGTGCAATAATTCTTAAATCAAGGTTCATATGGCCTTTTCCACCTTCCTCTCTGATCCAACCTCATATATGTGATCATGTCAACCCTGTCATATATGGTATTTTTATGTGGGATCTTGTGACTGTCCTAAAAGAGCAATGATTAATCAACTTTTGGACTAATGATATCATGGCTTATGCAGTGCTATTGTGGGCAAAGTAAATCAACAGTATGTTCCTAGAAACAAGATCAAGCACTGCCAGATTTTCAATCAAATTTAAATCTTCTCTGCGAAAGCAGAAATAATCTCAAGACAAAATCTGAAAAAACCTTAAGTGTTTCTAAATACATTGTCCTCTTAAATGAATTTCAAGTCTTTCATGAATGGGATTCACATGTCATATTGAAATAGAACCTGAATTAGGAATTCATCACAAGCATTAAATGAATCAGAATCAACTCAAAGATATCAGTGCATTGACTTTGCATCCCTCTTGGACTATTTTTAAGCATGCAAAAAATTACAATTCCTAAGGAAAACGCGGCTCTGCAACCCAGTGTCATTGGGTCCATCGCTTTGACTCGGCGTTTGGCCCATCCTAGTACCGGGGTTGGAGTGGCGAGAAAGAGAGAGCACATGGTGGAAATCGATTCGGTATGCCACGTGAGGTTGAGGAGCAAAAGCCTCCTTCTGACAGATTTCTGCATAAAAGCGTCTCATACAAAGGACGGTTCAACGTACTGAACCGCGAGAGACGCAGAGAGAGGCAAGGGAAGGAAGGATGGCAGCCATTCCACACACATTCACTCACCATTTATCCAGCTTGAGAAGTTCCTCAGGCTTTTTCTTCTGCTCTGCCTTCAGCCTGAGTGCGTCGTCGTAAATGGACAAAACGTATTCAAACTGAGCAGGAGTGCCCTTCTCGAAAAAAGTCTTGGTATCCTTCATCGATGCCATCGTGGATCACTCACTCGGTCTCGAGCCAGGCAGGGAGGCAGGGCTCAGCACAGCGAGAGAGCCAGCACCAGCAGCGCGCCAAGGCAAAGGCTTTCGCATCAATAACGAAAGTAGGACCCCGGGAGTGCGCATGCTCGGCTTCCCACCAGCTGCCTCTCGTAGGCTGGCGAGCGCGAGCGAGGCTTTTCTCCTCCGCTCCCCCCCACCAGTCGTATTCTAGCCTCCGTCTCGGAAAGTTCCGCTCTGATGCTCCCACGTGACCTGCAGACCAAAACCCGGGAACAGCCCGCCCCGAGTGAACTCAACACCCATCGACTTTCTTTGCAGAGACAAGATCCCGTAACCTCAGAATACAACTCAAGGCGCCTTTTCTGTCGGGTTCGCCAGGCTCTTGGTCCTGCGCTGGAGAATGATCATAACAACAATAGGGAGGGCCAAGGTGAGATAGCCTAGCCGATGCCCAGGCTAACTTTGACAGACTTGAGCTCATCCTTAAATAAATAAATAAACAGAAAATGAGGTTCCTGTAAAATCATGATGCACTCAGGCTACGCCCTGTTGTGGAGAGGCTCTGCCCAATGGCTGGAAGAGCTGCAGTTATCCATCCATTATTTTGGGGAATGATAGGTTTGTACAGTATCCTCATCCAGAACATCACTGGGATTTTCTTCTGCAGACCAAGCAAACATTTCATTGCTTGCAGGCTTCTCTAGCCTAAACTCTTGTCCAATCAAGCTGCTTAAGCCCATAAAGAGGAACAAAAATATCCAAACCTGCCAAGGTGATGAATTCTATTAAAAGGGATGAGCTTTTTTCCTAAAAGAATGCTCAACAAATTAATGGTAAACTTATCAACACTGGAAGTGGCTATGACATGCAAAGATGAAGCTGACCAGATTAGTTTAACATTGATGGACCAATTACATTTGGATCAAGAGTTGAATTTCATCCATTGCCTAAACCACTGTTGCATTTGTACTAGAAGTAGCTGTATTACAATCACAAATGATTGTAGTTGAGATGTATACTATGCAAGAACTGAACTATATGGACCAGTGTCCACAAAAGTCCTGTGTCCATTTTTACATTTGCAGCTATGCCCTGCAAATATTGGTGACTATGCACAAACTTGAGTCTACTTGTTTCCAATGATTTTGAGCACCCCATCTGTCTATACACTGCCAGCTTAATCTTAAGAAAAACCTATGAATTCAAATTTCATTTTGCAATAAAGGTGTGTCAGTGACATGGTAATGTGTGTCCTACCATGAGGTGTGCCCTACCCACGTTCTACCTCCTAAATGAACTCTGGGTGTCTTGGCACATTGGTTGAAGAGCGCTGAGTCAGGTCAAGTGTAATTTGTGGTGGTATACTTTGTCTTGTAACAAGACTGTCTTAAGAATTACCATCAAGAAAAATCCCATATCTAACCTCAGGTCTTCCTTTTCTTCTTGTTGGCTTGTCTCCCTCCCCATAGTCACATTTTGTGTATGATCTTGGTTTGAAAAATGGATACTAATAATTTGTTGAAAAATTACAAATTTTCAATTCCTAGAAACTTGTGACTGTAAATTAACAAACGTTGGTGTACATAATGCTGAGTATGGTAGTAACTAATGGATTATTTTTCTTTAAAATTTTATCTTGTAATTTTCTTAAGTGTAGCTGACCCCCTGAACATGGCCAGAGGACTTAACCCCAAGAAGTTTGATTTGTAAAGGCATCATATTCAATGAACATCCATGCCAAATTTCTAGAAAATCCAGCAGATGCCTCCTGCAATTTATTTTACCAACTGGACCCTTAAGAGGGTTTTTTTGGGTTTTAGATATAGAGAACAGGTTTAGAGCTTTGCTGTGCACAGCCTAAGTCAACAGTTAAAAAAAATTGCGCATGGATTCTCGGGGGCATGAGAAAATGGGAAGGGAGAGATTAAAACTAGAGAGTTTAATAGTTATTTAATGTAGCAAATGATGTGGGCATCTTCCCCTCCTGGCTTGTTAGAGGGATAGAATGTATAGATGTTTTCTGTTCCTAAACAGAGGTACAGAACGAAGAGTTTGATAACTATGCACCCAAGTTATGGAGCATTAAATGATAGAGAATAGATTGAGCATCTTGCTTTTTGAAAATCTATTATCTTGGCATATTGCATTTTAATGACAGATTGCTCCACTTGGAATGAAGATGAAGATGTCGATTCTTCCAAGAACTTCTGGATGGATCATCCCATCCCAGAGGACTGCAGTATTACAGTTGGAAGCTTCCTGGATCCATGCAAGATTGAACATGGCAGCAAGAGGTTGTCTAGGAAAAAATCTCCTGGGTTTGGAAAGAGTGAAAGAACCCAGCTATGGGAAGCATTGGACAACCTTGGGAAGGGCTTTGAATCCATGAATTTGACTGGAACAAGTCTGCAGCATGTGGCTCCAGTCTGCTCAGATGTGGGTCAGTCATTCATCATGGAGCATTCGTTTATGTGAGCCTATAAGGAAATAACTCTATGAAAGTTTCTGGGTTATAGTCTGAATGGTGACTGGTGACTTAAATTTAGAATATCTATCCAGCAGAAAGAATGATGAAAGGAGCTGAGCAAACACATCTGGATGGCCTCTCCATGAGCAGAAGACTGAGGGAAATAGAAGTGACAAAGTTGAGGCATCAGTTGGGTATCTTGAAGTTGGGATTAGAAGATATAGCTCAAGATTCCCTACTGGGCCTGGGCCTTCAGGTTAGCTGCATTCATAGTATCATTCAATTTTCTTCATCAAAGAGTGTTTGAACTATTTTCAATTGCAGTAGTGGAGATGCCAGTCTCATAAGACACTTCGTGGTTCAGTTGGAATAAAAACAATTACAAATTCGTTTCATGATGGCATGTAAGGGAAGATGATAGTATACGAGGGGCATTTCATAAATTCTGCACAGAATTTTTTTCTCTTTTATTGCCAATTAATCCAACAGACTATATCTATAGGCCTTCTACATATTCTCCTTCCTTAGCAATGCAGGACTCCCAACGGTGTGGAAGGCTGTGAATGCCAGATAAGGCGCCATCTTTGTTAAGTTGACGAATGCGTCGGGTAACGGCACGAGAAAGTTCTTTCAAATCTGCAAAACGCACACCACGCATCTCTTCTTTGAGTTTTGGGAACAGGTCATAGTCTGGAGGACTCATATCAGGACTGTAAGGGGGGTGAGGAAGAATTTCCCAACAGTACTTGGCCAATAAATCAGTCACTACCTTACAAACGTGTGGCCTGGCATTGTCATGGAGGATGAGAACCCCTTGTTGGTGGAGTTCCGGGCGATTCTGGTGCATTTTTCTTCGAAGTTTCTGCAGGAATTGGCTGTAATATGCTCCTGTAACACTAGATTTCACAGGTACACGATCAGTAACAATCACACCGCGACAATCGTAAGCAAAGATCATCATCTGCTTAACTTTTGATTGTGAGCGTCGACATTTCTTGGGCCTCGGTGAATTTGGGCTTTTCTATTGGTTTGATTGGGACTTCAATTCTGGTTCAAAATCACGGATCCAAGTTTCATCAATAGCCACTATTCTGTCCAAAAACGCTTCCCCTTCTGCTCTGTAACGTTGCAGGAGTTGCTGAGCAATGTCACGGCGTGCTGCTTTTTGATCATGTGTGAGCTGATGTGGGACCCACTTGGCTGCCACTTTTCTTTTGTGAAGATGCTGGGTGAGAATGCGAAACACTGACGTGGCTGATATCCCAGTACCTTGAGAAATTTCCTCACAGGTCATTCGGCGATCCTCTTCAATCACATTGGCCACACGTTGCACTGATTCGTCCGTTATTGCACAAACTGGTCTGCCAGACCTTGGATCGTCGTTTATGCTCTCCCGCCCACAACGAAAACGTGTGGCCCAACGAGACATTGTGCTCCGGTCTACTGCATCACTTCCACACACCTCCACAAGAATAGCGTGAATTTCTGTGAGAGTTTTATTGCGCAAAGTTTCAATTTTAATGTAAGATCGCTGATCGTTTCGTGTCACCGTACCCGAAAACTCTGCACTGGCCATTTTGAAAATTTACTGTTTCTAAACAGCAGCACTTAGAGCAACAAGATTCGGCATGAAAGCACTCATAGGCTCAAACTATAACTGGGACAAAAATGGCGGTCATAACATCATCCAGTATTCAGTGTTGCCAACCTGTGCAGAATTTATGAAATGCCCCTCGTAACTTAATACACTGTGTTTTTTTATCTCCACAACCCATGAAAAATGGCATAACTTCCTATATGTAAAAGCTAGCAAGTTGAAATTTGGAATGAACTGAGACCGACCATGCATGACTCACCTTCACTGCAGCAGATGCTGGAATTGATTCCCTTTTTCTCCATGCACAATTGAGCATGGTGCTGCAAATTTCCAAAAGTATGGGATAGTACATCAAGAGGAATGTTCAAATGCTGTTTTTAATTTTCTCCTTTAGCTGTGGAATGGTGTTGTTTCGGTAAATAGTATCCTTCAAGTAGCCCTCAAAAGAAAGTAATCAGATGATTGGAAATCAGGAGATCTTGGTGACCATAGGTTTTAAAAGAATGGCTGAAAGTGCTCCATGCTCCTCTCTGAGGTAGGGCATTTGGCCTTCTGGAAGTAACCCTGGGTGAGTTCACTTTCCTTGGACTTGCTATCAAAGATGGAAAAATAAAATCATAAAAAATGGGGTTGTTGAAGGATACTGTTTACCACAAAAAATTTCACCATTCTGCAGCTAAAGGAGAACATTAAAAGGAGCATTCATTGCATTCTTGCAGACATACTATGCTGTACTTTTGAAGACTTGCAACATTGTGTTCAATTGTGCATAGAGGTCAGTGGGGATCAATTCCTGCATCTGCTGTAATAAAGGTGAGTCGAGCATGATTGGAGCTTGGTTCATGCCAAATGCCAACTGGCTAGTTTTTTATGTAAGAAGTTATACAATTTTTCTTTGGTTGTGCTAATAAAAAAACACTCTGTACTTTGTTATTAGAGCTGCTGAAATTATTCATCTCTGCTGTTTTTTCAGTTAAGCATTATGTGAATCAGTTTTTATTTATTTATTTTTCAAGTATCACTATAGCTCTGGTACTGCAGGGCTAAAATACTCTCATTTATATCTATATTGATAATAGTAATTATCCTTGTAGGTAGAGGAAGCTGTGAAAAGAAGCAAGATGAGGCTAGACCTCTTATGCAAGCAAGTTGAAAGCTGGAAAATGTATCAGATGAAGAAGGGTCACAGGGATGCTCTTCTCAGGACAAGGGGCATTTTACGGGATGCCAAAATTGCCAGACTTCGATCACTACGGTACCAGTAGGTTTAAGTCATTCTATCTCAAGTCAAAGTGCGTAGAATAGGTGCTTGATGCATCATAGATGTTTGTGAAAAGAAATTACATGAGAAAGAACCGCTGGGTTAAAGGCATGATATGAAAATTTTTGAGATGCCTTAGTCAAACAGCTGCTGTGGTAGTTATAAATTTGATAGTCATAGTTTTGATGGCACCGAGAAGATAGAGTTTACTTTGCATGACTTGTCAGCCACTGCCTCAAGTGGAAGTTGAGAAATAAACATGAAAATCGCATTTTTTAAGCACCACCTGGTAGATATATCCTTTACTTTGACCCTGTGCAGAAATTTCATATGAGGATTTTAAAGAAGTTGTTGTGTTTCCAAGTTCAAATTATTTGAAAAACATTCAACACCTGTGAGTAAGACATAAAAGTCATGAACTGTTTGTTACGTGTGAAAGCTAATTCTTGTAGGAATCTAAGTACTCAGAGTACTTGCTGCTCTCCTTCTGAGATTTAGTTTTAATACTTAGCCTGAATATTGGCATGGCTCAGCCATTATCAATGCCGTTGCTCTTCAAAGGTGGAATGTTTCAAGTGATGACTTAACTGCTGTCCAAGTACAGAGTGGGCCATTTACAGTAAGTCCTTGATTTACGACATTATATCGGAACGATGCAATGTATAGGGAAACTTGTTCCCTAATGTGTTAGCGACGTGAATATACCAACTTCCAACTCTGGATCTAGTTGAATTTGCAGTATATTAGTATATTAAGACCTTTGCATATAGCCAAAATCAGAAGCTTTTGAGGAAGTTGTTTTCATCTGAACCTGTACAGGGGCAGCCCTATAGAGGTGGTGGCATGTTTCTTAAAAATGTGGTGGCCTAGAGAAGCTTCTTTCCACTAACATCATAAAGACATTCAAATGCCTCCTTTGAACTGGAAGGAAGTAACAACCCCTGCTGTTCCACTCTGGGTTGGACACAATGTGTCCCTGGACACTCATATAGTCTTATATGGTAATAGTACAGTTAGACTCTCTTGTTGAAAGGAAGAAGTAGAGTACATAAGGTGGAGCTGGTTCAAGTCACCCTTTGTAATTTTATAGTAAATTATCTTTCAATTTCCACCCCAGAGTTTCTATGGAAAAGACTAATGGCCTGCTTTCCACTGTGGTTTCCTCCTTCACTATGCATATGTCTTCCTGTAATTATTTTGCTCATTTAGTCTTTACTCAACCCTACCATACAGGGGTTGAAGGGTGAGCTTCAGCAGATTTCACCAGGAAACCATACATAGCCTTGAATTTTTTTCCTGAAAGAGGCAAGGCCAAGCCTTGGCTTCACAAAAAGTGCTGGGACTCTGCTCCTTCCCACTTTGAAGTGGGAAATGCTATTGAAGCACAGATGTTACTTCAATAATTGTGAAATTCTGATATCCATATGATTTAATGTTTCCTACTAACTTGTGTCTCTCACTGGGACTTTATTTTAGCAGGTTTTTCTTTAAATAAGACAGAGGCCAGTAAGATGGAAGGTTCCTTGTGCAGATGTATGCAAGGATGAAGTATTCAGGCTGGATTTGATAAATGATATGAAAACAACGACCTTGGGCTTGCCTGCATGCTAAATGGGTTAAAATGCTCAAATCTTGTGTGGGTAGTCTTGTGGTCATGAGCTACTTGTGTTGGATTTTCCAGGAATGATCATGGTGCCTTTGAGGGACAAGTGAAAAAGAGTGCTAAATGTGATGATCAGGTGAGCTCATTTCCAGTTCAGAAATGACATGTGACATGAAGTACTGAGAGTCTCTCTTATGCAGTCACTTGTGTAGCCCTCTATAGAGTTTGCCATTTTTATTATTTTTATTGCAGGTGGTGCTGAGGGAATTCAGAGAAAGAGGGAATAGAGAAAGAGAGATACAAAGAGACAAAATTAGAGACAAGAAACTGCTTCAGTGTGAGGGTACCAAGACTGTGGCTCAACAGCTGCATGAATTCAACTACATGTATCCTTTACTCATTGAATATCTGGGAATACCCTAGTTTTGATAGTCTTTTCAGTCTGTGTGGCCTCTTGAACATCTGTTAGGATAATGCCAATTGCAGTTATTTATTGATAAGACATTGTTCCTTTTGACAATATTCCTGTTCATCATATTCTTTTCTAGCTTCCAACTGCTGCTTCTTGATTACTCTGGTATGCCTTTATTGCTGATGGAAAAAGTGAAGCAACCCTCAGAAGCTTTCATCACCTTATGCATGTGCTACAAATTATAAGGCCTTAGACAACAAAGGCAATAGGAGAGAATTGTTGGATGACAATGTAAATGACAAGGTTTTGCCCCAGATTCAAAGCCATAAGGCATATGAACCACAAGATATGACAGGAAGCACAGTAGGGTATTCTTTGTTCTGCTGCTAATATTAGCCTTGTACACAGTGATTATAAAGAAAGTTCCCTTGTTCAAAGAATCAGATCTCATTAACAGTTTGATACATGATCGTGAAAATTAATACGAATGCTACAGGAGCCATGGGAAAGACAATGCGGTACATGTTGTGTGTTGCCCACAAAAGTCAACAAATGGCCCACTTATGATAATCAGTTGTGTTCAGTGTGTGCTAGTCCATCATCATCATCATGCAGGTTCTCCCTTGGAAAGTGGTGATCAATTAGACCTAATCTCAAGGTGACTGATTAAAGAATCCTTGCCTTTCCTTTTCCTGCACATGTTATCTGTAGGAATGTTTAATTCCTATATCTACCCTTAGGGTTCTTTAGCAAGGGATGATATGTCTCCATTAAACATGGTGGGTAGTATACACTTACCTCAGAGCTTGGAAACACCAAATGAAGTCTGCCTTTGCTCAACCCTGTTGGGACTTTCCACTTCCTCTTATATATTATTATACTGACACTGAAGCTTAACTGGTGAAAATATATCCAGCTATATGAGCATTCAAGTTCAATAGATCAACCCTTTCACTGTGGCTGTCGAGTGTACTTGAAGACAGCTGTCTGAGCAAGCAGCGCAGCTGCAGCTCAGTGCATCCATTGAGTATACACAATCAAGTTAATATTCAACTAGATGGTGCCAGCTAGTCAAGCTCCTGCTGGTAGCTGCTTTCTCACTAGATTTTGTCATTGTGTATTGAAAATGATATTTTGAAGTGGGTGGTTGACAGCTGATTTCAATCAGGTTGTGAGCCATGGCATCAACAGGTAGCAAGCATGTTTTGAGTGAATTGGAAATCAGATGCTAGATACTGATTCCAGAGATGATAGTGATGTGAGGAAAGTACCAATGACTCTGCTGAGCACATTTGTAACTTGGACTCTGAAGGGGAAACAGTAAAGTGATATCAGCCTTAGTTTATGTGGTCAGCTAATGTGTACTCACTTGAATGCAGAAGAATGCAAGTGGAGTTTGACATGGTCTTGATGAGCAGGAGGGAGGGTGCTTGAGTGTTTCCTCCCCTCCACTTCCAGCGAGAACTCTTGTCCATTCTATGTCTAACTTCTTTTCAATAATTGCTGATAATATTGCTTTGCCTCAAAAAATTCAGAAGAAATTTGATGTATCAGTTGGAAACATACTCATACAAGCATAGTTATAGTTTCACAAAAATAGCTCTATTGTGAGGGGAGATCTTTTTTTTGCCATACCCTATTTATGCACATTCTTCATATCCTGGGTTCCAATGATGGTGATCTCTTGCTGGTGCCCTGTGCAATCCATCAAGGTACATCAGTACCATGTACTGCTTGGTATGAGGAAGGGGTTTATCTCTGAAGCTTCTTTGACCCTTCTGAACTTTCCTAGTATTATACAGGGTGGTCAATAAGTCCTGCCTTATAGGGATTTATTTTCTGGGTCTGTAACATTGACCAGTTGAAAGACAACATTTTCACAGCTTGCATAATATCACTGGAGAGATCCTCATACATGTGCATGACAGCTTTCATCACCATGTCCACATTTGTCAAACCCTAACAGAACACCTAGTTTGAACATTAGATGATGTCATCAGGACTTTTGGACCACCCTGTATATGCACCACATATTCATTCAAATTACTATCTACACATACATAACAAATAAGTCATGGAGACTTTAGAATATACAGGGTGGTCAAAATATATACCAATTTCAAAATGAGATTACAGGATAATTATACAAGATAGGATTGAATAATAATATGCATTAAGTAGAGAAAAGTCAAAATTTGTAGACTAATAACCCTTTTTTCTTTTGCCTGTTCATGATGCCTCAATTAAATTTATAACAAAGAATCTTTATTGTTGAGGAGCATATCAAAATGTAACTAGTATTAGTGACAGCATGTATCCAGAAAGGAGTTTGAAGGCTGTGAGGTGCCAACAGCTAAGACAATTTGACAAATTCTGACCCTCTTTCCTTCCATTTGGCTAGAGTGCTTGAATAGTTGCTTAATGCATTTTATTATTCAACTTATCTTGTTTGGTTATCCTGTTGTTTCATTTTGAAATCAGGTATATATTTTTTGGCTCACCCTGCTACTTTTGCTGCAGACTACTTTGCTGAACATAGCTTTGTTGTGATGATACACTATACAGCTATTTTTCAAACCAAACTCAAGCTTTTCATACATCACTAAAATTGATACAAAACCTTGTTAATTATTGAAATCTGGTTGGAACTCAAGAAAAAGAAATGTCCCCAGAGAAATTTTGAAAGACTTTCCTGAGACAGCATCTTAACAAACTGGTGGGGCTCAAAGAAAAAAAGGCTGCATGTAACACTAAGCCACATTCCACCTGCTTGGAATGTGCAAAGAAAATGTTCTGTGGCAAGAGGTAGGAGAATAAAAGGAAGTTCAACTTTGTTGCTCCTGAATTTCTTTTCATCCAAAGTCACCACCTTGTTCACAATGAAACTGATATATATTTTTTTTTTTTACTTCACTTCATGTGCCTTCCATGTTTGAAGAGTTTATGAAAGGGGCATACTGTAACTAGTTTAAGATGACTGACAAAAAATGTACTAATATAGTTAAGTTATATTATTAAATTAATATAATTTCTCCTTAACAGAAATTCAGGTTAGAAAAGGAATTACTTACACTGTGGGAGAGAATGATCCTGGTGGAACAGAGAAGACAAGAAAAACCTGAAAGGAGGGAGCAACAAAAGAGAATGACTTGGACCTTGGCCTGATATCATGACTGCCTTGAAGTTGGTTCAGCACGACATCTGTTATCCTATGATGTGTGAATTGTGATATGACTTTTTATCATTAAGTGTTGTATGCAGTAAACTGAAGAATGGAGGTTTCATAAGCAAATATTTTATTTGCCCTATAGAACACTTTTCCAAATGCAGGATGAAGTTAGCTTGTTTATCATATATGTTTCATGCTCAATGTTTTGCTCTCAAACTCCTATTATGAGCAAACAAAATGAATTGTTTCCTAGAGTTATTTAAGGATTACAGCTGGCAGGAACAACTTCACAAAATGAAACACACAGTGCTGTCTTGATGCAGGCTAGCTGCTGGGCAGAGATTCCAACCTTGTGATGAACCAGTGAAGGGAGATAGTGGAGAAGCTAGCAAATTCTGGGAGTATATTTTTAAAAATTGTAAATGTACTCAAAAGATTTGTATAAGGTAGCTCAAAAAGAAATCCCCCTGATCAGCAGTAGCTCAGTATTGAGAATAGTTAGGGCAAATGAATCCCCAAAGAAGCAATAGAAAGACAGAGGCTAGAAGGTTCAAATTAAGAAAAAAAAGTAGTAAATTGGTTGTAGTATTGTAAAGGAGATTGAAAGTGGAACAAGAAAGAACCTTTGCTACTTTACAAAGAATTATGTTCACCAGGACAATGCACCTCACTGCATACATTTTCTGCAACTGTTCCTTCAATGGTTTTTATTCGTAGTTTTTTCTTCTGTTCTCTCTCTTCCTGAAAATATCCACCACTTGGTATACATATATTAGGAGATCCATTCCATGGTATTGTCAGGACTATTTTTTTAAGTATGAGTCCACTGCTTAATAAGCACATAATCATCTGGAATAAAGGCAAACCCAACTAATAATCTGCAATATATGAAACAAGAACAGTCCAAAATCAGCATGTTTGAAAGCCAACATGCAATTGTTTAATGAATAGACTGAAATGGAAAAGTCCATATCTCCTTTAAATCATGACTGACAGCAAAAAATGGTAAACATTTCAAGCATATTCCAACATTTACCAGTATTCAGTTTGATCCAAAAAAGCAATGTTTGTGGTAACCATAGCACATGTAGATGATACAGAATAGATAAACTATAAATGAAATTGTCACCAGCAGAGTTGGGGCAGATTGCTAATGTGGGGGGTGGGTTTTTGAGCTACCATGCACAATCAATAAGTTGCAGTTGATGTGTCAGCACGGACATGCCATTTTGCCTACAGTTCATGCACTGTCCGACATGATTATCCCACTTTCTTGGCAGAACTCCCAGTCAGTGCTTTATGTATGCTTTATTCATGTCTAAGATTACATCTTCAATGTCCTGATTAATATCTTTCACCAACTGGAATCATTGTCCTTGAGAATTTTCCATCATGTTCTGGAAAAGGGAAAAAAGAGAGATTGCATGACAGGGGCAGATTATCTGAAGCCCTCAGAGGATGTTGCATCTTGGTATGCAGTCTGCATAAATGCTATTACATTGTGATGAACCTTTTGTGAGGGTCCCTCACCCTTATTACTTGCCTAATATCTCTTTTGACCTTTCATCTCTGGACCTGAAGAAGCATCAAGGATGAAGATGCCAGGAGACAAAAGAGATCAATACTTGTCAAGCAATTGCTTGTGCAATTTGCAATATGGACAAATGATTGGGGAAGCAGAGATCATCTAAAGTGGCAGGAGAAATGCACAGAAACAATTAGTACATGACATGTCCATTTGATGGGATCATCAATACATGCAATTCATTTATAGTAATAAAAAATTAGTGCATTTAAGTAAACAAATTTTTGTACCCACAAGTCGATTCTAATTTTACCAGCTGAATGGTGAAATTGAAGAGTGAATTCTGAGCAGCACTCACCAACAATGCCCACTGAATAAGACATGTATCTTGGGGCATCCAATAGATATGTAGAAATTCTATAGTCAATTCTCAATGATGCATGCCTAAGAGAAAGCCATGTCAGAAGGTAGACATGACAGCTATAGGGAGTACAACAAAAACTTTTCTAAAACTCTTGTTAGGCTCAAGGAATCATGAAAAATTAGTAGGGATGGAGAGCCAGACAGGGATGACTTTCATTGAACATGGGCAAATGGGCAAGACCCAATCAACAAGCTCACTTTGACATACAACATAGTCCAGACAATCAAGAAAGCTCAGATGCAAGGCATACTTGGTCATTCATTCAGATGATTCAAGAACACTATCTAAATATCCTATCAGAAAGGCACCAGTGCAATTGCATCTTCACTGCCACTTTCTAATAGACTGCATTCTTTATGATTCCTATTCATTTGCAGCAATTAGCAAAACTGCAAAAGAAAATCTAGATCCAAAATGATATTTTGATTTAATTCAAATGGTATATTAAGGTCAATACATCCTCTATTCAGAGCTATATATGCACAAAAGATTGGCAGTGCTACCAGGTATCTGATGCTGATTAGTGATCACATAATCAACTAAGCCTACTATATCATACTTGTAGGCTTTTTGCTTGCAGCATGAGCTGATGCACAGACAAGGTAGCACACAGCAAATATTGAAGGACTTCACAACTTTTGCTTAGTGTGTAATTTGAAATCATTATGAAGGTCCATGAATAGCAGACATGATGGAGAGTTGAGATTGAAGTGATTAGAACTTTATCAACTCACCAATACACACAAGTGGTGCAACATTCCAATGAACAGCCAGCTGATAATACTGGTAAGGCAATGATGAAAATTTTATGGAATTCCATGCGAGAAAGTGAAAATACAGCTTTGTAAAGAGTATGAGCCAAAACCATGGTCCTAATACTTTCAGATAGCTGATAGAATGCTCAAGAATGCATTTAAGTAGTTCTGAATCCTTTTCATGGGCCTTCACTGTTTTCACATTTAAGTAGGGCAAGTCCCATGAAAGAAAAAGAGGAAAATAAGAATTCCTTAGGAGTCATAAGATGAGCAAATGATGGCAAAAGCCTGCCTTGTTGGAGCCAATAGACATCAGAAAGGCACTTGAGAATACTTGAGGGTAGAAATAGAGGGAAATTCATCACACTTGGGGACCTCAAGTCTTAGCAAGCACAAATTAAGAACTGCAGAGGGCTGCACTGAAGCCTGCAGACTGAGACATTTTTGATGTGTCAGTGCAAAATCCAAGATGGTGCTGTCATCACATATCCTCCGAGTTCAAGGGAGGCGGAACAAAGGAGAGCACCTCTTGATATACATAATCTGAAACACACACAAGTTTGTCTGCAACATCTTGGTATTTTAGTTTATTGTCCTCACTGTCCTCATAAAAATTCCAAGAGGCTTCATTGCTTTTTGAAAAAGTCTTCAATAGTCTATAGTTTTCTATACTCAAGAGTTTCCATCCACAGATGTGCTCAGCTATCAATTAGCCAAAGATTACTTTTACAGTGTATATATCTGACATGCTCAATGGGAGACATGAGAAGCTGAAATAAAATTATTCAGTGGATTTTCAGACTGAAGGAAAGTCAGGCTACCTTTCCATTGTTGTACAGGGAGATCCATATCTTCATAACTCTGGTCATAGGGCTCAGATGTTGGTTCATCTGAAGGATCTGCATACTGAGAAAGGTATGGGTGGGCAAGAGCCTGTTCAGCTGTGATTCGCTTCTCTGCATCCAATTCCAGCATCAGCTCGAGCAAATTTATTGCTGCAAAAGATCCCAAATGCCAAAGCATACTCTTGACTGTGGAGCCTACAAACACATCACAGTGTGAAATGCTGTATCTTCTGGTTACTAGAAGGGGATTTGGTATTCATGGCCACAGGGCCTCTTGCCCCTGGTGTCACATAATGTACGTATGTGCATTTCTAGCTCTTCACTATAAACTCTCCCCTTGCTTCTCAAACAAACCACAAGGGACAATTATTCAAGTTGGTTTTCATTGATTACACTATATTAAACTGTAAAATACTCAAAGGCCAAAGTACATTAAGTCTTTCTCAGTTTGACATGTAATGTTTATCATCTATTCATCTACATATGTATATGAATTAGGTGGTGAAACTCTTGTGACCCAGATTCCAGCTCTCTTTGAATGTACTTCTGACCAAACCACTCCTGTCATATAATGAGGCAAATTTATTGTCATTTTTGTAACGGGTCACTTTTAGACCAAATAACAACCGTAAGCTGTTTTAGCATAGTATTGAACTAAAAATGGGGTTACACTCTTAACTAAGTGACCACCCCCCAACTCAGATCACTTAATTTCATTTCACCTCAATTGAACAAGAAATGTGCTCTGTCATTAAAATGTCTTGGGAATGACATAGGTCTACCCTGGGCTTGGTTCTTCCTTCTGTCTCCTATTGCCTTTGACTATATATATAGAAGCAATTTGAATGGGATTGTGCAATGTGCCATGACATCTGTACTATAGCGTGAGCTCTAGTTACGGAATTTCAGTCATTCAAATGGACTACTTGGAGTTCTTTATGCATAAGTCACAGTTATAAGACAACTGAATGATATAGAGACTACTTAGAAAATTATATTCATGGGTTTCTGAAACCATAACTTAGTTTCATAAGTACATCAAGACAAGCTATGGGGGGAAAAGAGCTCTTTAGCTTAAAGGGTCCTTTATCTCCCCTAAATGAGGTTTTGTGTATTTGGGCCTCAATCTTGAGTTGCAATGTCCATACAATTCAATATACTGCTTTTCAAAAAAAATGTCAAAAAACTACTGAAGCAAAATATTAGATATGTGAAGGTTGTTGGAGTGCCATGCCCTTTCAGAGAATCATGCTGGGATATTTGTCCTATCAACTGCATCTCTACTTATGGATTATCTGTAGAGGGGACAGAATAGGGGGATCCCCCAGTAGAAGGGATGTAAACATCAGGCATAATTGCTTTGGATTTATAACAGACATTTTTTCAAAAGTATGTAGAACACTTGTAACAGTGATCCTATTCATTCAGTTTGTCTCTGAAATAAATCACTCACACATTGAGGGGAATACCAATGAACCACATCAAGTGACTGTGACAGTGGAGGAAATCTGAGAATTGTAATTTAGTCATGAACTCAAGATTGTTCATGATGTAAAAGAATATCAAATATGAAGAAAAGGGGCTTCAATTAAAAACCTCACTCCTAATTTAAGGCAATGTAGACTTAATCACTCAAATAAACTTTATTGCCAGCTTGCTAGTTATGCTTTCGGCTACAAGGTGTGATACAGAACAAAGTACATCTCATACTATTAATAATAGCAATAGTAAGGAAATTTCATACTTAAAACACATATTCAGAAGTATCGATTGACATTTACCTGTCCAGGGATTTGGTAAGGCATGCAAACTACAACATTGAGTCTATAAACTTTATAATTAGGTTTTTCAGTATTCAAGGAGGGCATAAGATGCGAAGAGGGTACAGAAAATAGAAAAAAATATACCACAAAAAAAAGGTGTACTCAGAAAGAGGGAAGGAGAATTCCGACCATAGCCAGTTATATCGCGTCTATATTAGCACACAGTGTGCCACTTCCATAGTGCGACTTTCAGGTCGGAGCATGCTGTCTCCGCACTTCATCAAGTTCTTCGCACCAAAATAGTAGATGTTCCCTGGAATCCTGGTGTGTGCATAGGGGACATATGTGTTCGCCCCATGAATCACTAACGGAAGGGAACTTCCAGGCTTGTGTGACAAATCTGAGTAAGGGACCTGCTTTTCTGTCAAGGCCAATGATACTTGAACGTTCCAATCCAAGCTCTAGTGCCACTTCTAGCTGGTCAAAAGAAGGTGTTGTTTCTAGTTGAGTCCACCATTCATTCTCTACTTGTATCTGACATGAACAAAACATTACTCTTATAAAGGACTTGGTGGGGGGGTCCAAAGTGCCAAACATAAGAATATCCAAATTCCTGGCAGAAAGCTCTGATTGACCTCAACCAGCAATCTTTACCTTTTAGCATAATTTTGTACTGTTCGCTCAGGGCGGATTCAATCAGAGACCCTTTGGGTGCCTGTCTGAGTTTCAACCATAATCCTAGCCGACGTTTCCCTGTCAACACTCTGATAGCAGGCGGTGTATAGAGTGACAGGATTAGAGTATTAGAAATTGAGAGAGGCAGTCCTAGGAGTCCTTTCAGGAAATAAGCAGATAAAGCATCAAGGTACCTCATATCATGAATCCATACTAATTCTGCACCATACAGAAGGGTAGTTGCAACTATCATACTCCATATCTGTGTAGCCTTTTGGATAGAGAAGGAAGGAATTTTCCGAAACAGTCCTATTAGAGCTGCGTTTGCAGCTTTGGCCTTACTCCAACGGGAGTGCATATGATCTGTCCATTGACCTCTAGTAGAGAACACCACCCCTAGGTATGTGAAATGTTTGACTACTTCTAGTTGTTGGTGTAAATATAAAAACTTTTGGGCCTTGCATCGTGTGTCCCTCGAAAACTGCATAATTTTGGTCTTCTGTACATTAACTTTCAGCTTATTCTTTTTTGAGTAAGATGCTAAACGGTTTAGCATCCTTTGGAGCCCCACTGGGCAATGTAGACTCTCCTTTGGCAATCAAAGACATATGAAAAGCTTAATTATGAGAAGCAATTGATTCTTATATGACAAGATATATGCTCACCTTGAGGATTAGCACCTTTGAAAACTTGCTTGAAGTCCTTCTTCTTCATGGCAGGCAAGCTCTTGATGTAATTCCTTGCCTATGAAGCAGGTGATTAAAATATTTTTTCTTCAATACTCAAAGAAGACATATAAAGAAAACCTACCATAGACAAATTAATTAAAATTCCTAAAGGCTGTTTTGAAGAAAGTCCTATACCTGATTATTTTCATTTCTCCTTTTGTTTCTGGTTCAATTTCTTCAGACTTCTTGTTGTTAATGATAGGGATAGGAGGTATTCTAATTATAAGTAAATGAGATCATGCTCTAAGGAGAATAACCAAGACTATGACTAGGTCATAGTGACTGACATCAGTACCATTTAATGAATTTCAAGTTGGAGATTTAAAATATTCATGGTCTCTGCCCAATGAGATCAAGAGTTATGAGCCAAAAACTGTCTCATCATGATAATAAGACCAAAAAGGGAGTTCTAAAAAAAGGCAGGAGACAAGTGGCAACTGATGGTGACTGATTTCAATGTCTAATTCTAATTTAAGGTAATAATTGGTCAATTTTTTGTGGAGCTTCCAAAAGACCAATCTTTGCATCTAAAATCACATACTGATTAGGTTTATCATGATTATTGAACTACATGCCCCTAGTTAAGTATAACAAAGCCTTAATTGCTGAAATTGAGCAACATTATGAAGAGTTCTACTTCTACACTAAGTTCTAACTTTAAAATAGCACAAAACAAAGTGTTTTTTAACTAATCTCTATGATTGGAGCGATGCCACCTAATTTGACTTTTCTTTTCTTGCAGCAACTTTTTCCAGCCACATGTTTACACAGTTCATTACTCTTCAGCTTTGCACTGATTGAGTTGAGGTCATTCACATTTTTCACTCTCATATCAAGATTCATCTTATAATATATGTGGCATTGGTCATAGTGTGGTATATTCTCTGAGTATTCTCTTATGACAGTAAAGGTAAATACCTTAACAACCAAATCAATAACAGAGATACTGAATACACATTTCAACAGGAAATAGTTGCAATATGGCAGTTGCAGGGTGTATCCTGACAATAATTCGTACTTGTCAATTCTAAACAGAATTGACAAGGTTGATAATTAGTTAATGAAAGATAAACTATGGAATTAGTTTGACAATTCTTCCAAACCCAATTGCATTGGCAGTTTGGTAACATTACAAATATATTGTCAAAGATATGTTAATATCAAAGTGGGAAAAACCTGAAATCACTGAATGCTGTTAGTGTTTTTCATTGGAATCCCAATTCACAGTTGGCATATTTGCAATGCTTCTTACAGGAAGGAATTTCATCACACCTACACCTGGGTGAGTGATGTGAGAATCAATACTAGAGGCATTGGCAAACAAGACATTGACAAGTGGTAGTATTCTATTAGCTGAAGCAAAAGAAAGATAGAATATGCAATAAATGAAAGTTGTAAACAATAAGAGATACCACAAAAGGGACAGAGAGGAAGAGATGGGGAAAACAAGACAAAGGGAAGAAGAAAGGAAGAGAGCTGAAAGAGTTCTGCCTCCCCATGCCTACCTCATCACTGCCCAGTTTTCGTAGGAGCTCTTTGTTGGGGGTCCCGACAAGAGCCATGATGCGAAGCAGTTGGTCAATGTCTGTTCCATTCATCATCACCAGATAAGGAAAGCAGAAAAAGGAAGCAATCCACCTGTTGTGCTACCAGTCCAGTGCACTTCACAATCCAGACAAGAGACAACAGATGCATGCAAAGATCCCACCACACCCCAGAAAAAAAGCTGCTGTGAGGATGAGGAAGAGAACAAGGAGGGTTGAGAAACATGCTTGTAAAATGACTTTTCCACTTACAGAGTCACTGGAGATCTTCTCCATAAAATCTTCAGATGGAGTGCCTAGTAGGTTCATAATCAGGTTCAACTGATGGATGTCTAAGGTGCAGCTATGAGTGAAGGGAGTACATACAAAAATAAAACCACTATTCATGCAACAAGATATGTTTGAAAACAGCAAGCAGGACAGCTTTACTAGTTCCTTCATGTTCCTTAGACCTTCACTGTATGAACTTGAACTCTCATGCATTTCTCTCATCTTAAATTTAAAGATAGCATTGAAGAATTGAGCTCTCCAAATTGTATTTTAGTTGGTTAAGATTAGGAAATAAAAACATCCAGCAGATACCTGTATTGAATTATCTGACTGAAACTTCAAAGTTGTAAGTGCTGAATGTCAATCAATACTCTCCCACTTTTCTGCTGCCCAGGGCAACATTGGCATGTAAAGGGAACAAGAATCAGCTATTAATAAAAGAGGGTAGGGTTCTCAGTTGGGACACTAAAATATAAGACTCTTAAATTTAAACCAATTTTAGATCTAAAAGTTTAAGGGGATGGCATGAGACTTGATGTTCATACAGGAAAGGGTCTTTGCATATATACACTGCTGGCAAATGAAAAAGGATCACCTAGAATGAGCAATGCTACAGCCATCAAACTTTGGCCATTTATTGGAGGCACTGAGTTATGCAAATGATAAATCACTCTCCAATATCTGGCATCCTGGTGACATGATGCAATCATGTGATGGCCATGGATGCCAGGTATCAAAGAGTGATTTATCATTTGCACACCTCAGTGCCTCCCATAAATGGCCAAACTTTGGTGGCTGTAGCATAGCTTGTTCTATGTTGGTGGTGTTGGTGTTTCTATTTCATTTGTGTGTGTCCCAGGATATTTTTACTCCTAAAAAAATACATCAGTACATTTTTTCTGGAGGGAAGAAATTTACTGGTATATATGTTTCCCCCCTCAGGATATTTTTTCCCCCTTTTCCCCTATCAGTTTTGCTAGCCCACTGTATGTTTAGCCTCTCCCTACCCATTTCAATACATTGTTGAACTTGCAAATATCTCTGTTTCCATTTTCCTTTGGCATCATTTGATACACTGATACTATTCCCCATAAGGTTTACAGTCTTCTTCTATATTATCTGGTCTTGCTTCATGGAAAAAGAGACATGTATCAGCTGATTGTCCATACTAATTTACACTTTTGGTGCAAAACTTCTGCCTTTCTTGCCATGAATGTTCTCTTTTTACCATTGAAAGGACAACAGAATGTGACATATCCATGAAGTGAGTCAAAAGAAAAAAAAAAGCACAGAACAAAGAACCTCTAAGAGTTTCACTAAAACCTACAAGAAAAGCTGAAGTTGCAGGAGGGAGAAGAATATTCTGAAAGAAAGAATACACTGTGACACCGGCAGTGTATATAATTGGCATAACTATCCATCAGACAGCCCTGCATGGTAGCAGGCTCACTATTTTTCAACACCTCTCACACATTTATCAGTCTTTTAACTACAGCAACTGACCTAAAAGATAACATTCCAGAACCAGTCATGTATAAATACCAACTGAAACAAAACACACACTCATTCCAGAAAAACCTCTCTTGGGTGTGCATGTCAAATTTTAGAACTTGCATTGCTTCCTGGTAAGCAATCATTACATAAGAAATCATTGACTTTTGAGCACACTAACACACATCCTTTTCATAATTCATGCTTCCATTTAACAGCAAATACATATACAGGGTGGGTAAAAAAAAAAACAGTTTTCAACAGTACACTACATTTCACTCACAACATATACAGGGTGTCCATAAAGCTACTTCCCTATTTCAAAAGGCACCATCTCCATTATGGAGCGGTCTAGACACTTCATATTCAGCACGGAGGATGTACAGCCAATGGGATTTATGATAGCAAAGTTTCCAAAAAGTTTCCAAATATAACCACCAGGGCAGCATTGTACTGGCCTGAGACATGGTCCAGAGGCAGCACATATAACTTCATCAGTGTGAATGGCACAATCAGACCTGTAGGTATTCGATGTGGCCACCAGCTACCTCCATCATTGCCTCCATCCATGTAATGATGTGATAGATGGCAGAATGTAATTGGTCAGACAACAGTGACAGAATTTGGTGCCTCATGCATTTCCATGAGCTCCACTTCGTTTGCAGGATGGCCACTGTAAACTGCAAACCTTGGACTTGATACATCTCCCATTCTATGGAAGGGCCCCATCCTGTCCCTTTTCAAACGTACGTTCCAGGATCATGTAATTAGCAGGTCCTTCCCACAGGCCTGGCTGCCAAGGTCACTGGATCTTACAACTGCAGACTTCTGGCAGTGGGGTTTCCTTAAGTTCAAGTGGCCATCCTGCTAACTTAGTAGAGCTCAAGGAATGCATATGGCACCAAATTCTACTGCTGTTGTTTCACCAATTATGTTCTGCCATCTATCATGTCATTACACCAATGGAGGTGATGGTGGAGGTAGCTGGTGGCCACATCGAATACCTACAGGTCTGATCATGCCATCCACACCGATAAAGTTAGATGTGCTGACTTCAGACCGCATCTCAGGCCACCCTGGTGGTCATATCCTGATACTTTTTTGGAAACTTTGCTATCATAAAGGCCCTATCTCCATAATGGAGATAGGGCCTTTTGAAATAGGGAACTAACTTTATGGACACCCTGTATTTTTATGCAATTTACAACATTTGAAAAAGAATGAAAAATGGTGTACTTACATTTCAAATATTTTCAACAGCTTTAGGAATTTGGGAGCTCATATGAACAACAAAGAAAAACTGTAGCTGCACACTTGGATGCAGATGGCATGTGTCCATCCCCACTGCAGCAAAAACCTGCAGTTTTTGTTTGCTGTTCATATGAGCTGAATTTCTGAAACTGTTGAAGATATCTGAAATCTAAGTACACTATTTTAAAGCATAAGTCATTCCTCTTTCAAATGCTACAAGCTGCATTAAAAAATATGCAGAGTGCAGTATCATTGAAAACTGTCTTTTTTTGGGGGGGAGGCACCTTTTCACCTTTTTCTTGGATGTCAAAAAAACATCTCTGGAAATGGCCCATCTTTCAAAATGACCTCATTCTGATTTATAAGTCACAAGGTTTCTAGGAAGACCAAGGCTCATGGCTTTTAGAAATATCATTAAGACTGAGGTGAACATGGATCAGTACTTTTGGCATAAAAGCAACCACTACTGATAAAAATTTTGTGCTTGGAAAGAAATAACAAATAAGATGATTAAAAAGGTGAAAACTAAACAAGAAATTAGCAGTATTACTAGCCCAGTTCACATCATTCTTGGCTATTACTAATAAAGGAACTTTACAAGTCAATTTTCACACCTATTGAAGCTCAATACAATACGAAGTGTCACAATTCAAATAAGCCATCCATAAGTGAACAAAATGATTATAAAGGAAAGTTGCACCTATACTTATTGAAGTGTACATTTTATGATTATATGCAAGTTAGACAAGCTTCTCTTGGTGCATTTTCATGCTGATGCTATACTACAAAGTGTTACAAAGATATGATGATGAATGTTGAGACTGTCATTGACAAGTCCAGGATAGTGTAAATTGCATTCAGACAGAATTCACAAACCATACTGATGGTTATCAAATGGCTACAGGAACTGTCAACTGAGGAGCAAGAAGCGAGTATGGAAATAAAACCATGAAAGGATACGATCTGTGCCAGGGAAGAGGGTCCGAGAGGTCAATAATTCAGCCATGATGCAACCAACTGACCAGACATCAACTATATCAAAGAGAGCGAAAAATAGGCTGTGCTGGACTGATAAACCCTGTATACATGTAAAACTATCAAAAATATGCAACTGCTTACCGGTTTGGTTGTAATGCATCCAATTGAGCATGATCTCAGGAGCACGATACCACCGGGTCGCTACATACCCTGTCATTTCTTGCTCTGCTTGCCTTGCAAGTCCAAAATCCAAGATCTTTAGTTCACAGTCCTCATTCACAGCTATATTGGAAGGCTTCAGGTCCTGAAAGCAAATGGGTGAAAAAAATTTGATTCATCTGCCATATGCCAAAGTATACCAGAGGAAACCATAATAGCAAGGCATACTGAGAGCATCAAGTAAAGAAAGGGTAAGAGGTTCTTCTCACCCTGTGAATAATGCCAGCTGAATGGATATATTTGAGACCTCTAAGAACCTGATACACAAGGAATTGTACATGGTCATCAGAGAGTCGTTGAGTCTTGATGATGTTATTCAAATCTGCACCCATCAAGTGTGTGACAAGATACCTACAAGGAAAATGAATAGAAATGAAGTTGTAATAGAACTGGTGCATGATCAGCCGGGCTAGAATGAACCTCAAATATTGATGATGCACTTACAAATCTTCAAACTCTTCAAGAGATTCTGAAGGCATGAACACATCAAGAAGACCAATGATCTAAAAAAAAAAAAAAAAGGAAATAACCATTTTTATATCAGTACCACTATTACAAGATAGTTAACAGCAGAGGAAACATGATAGGCAGTTGAAAGTTTGACTGAAAGACATTTAGCAAAGAACAAGGAAAGAAAATCAATGTGAGTAGGGCATTTTGCAGAAAACTGACATTTCAAATACATCTCAATTTACCAAATATGTTTTGGCTGAGGGGGTTTGTTTCACAAAATAATGTTTCCAGACAAAACCTATGGTACAAACTAGGTTGAAAGTCCTCATTCAGATCTGACAGCTTCAAGATAGTACACCCAAGTGATGCCACTGCTGTGCCTGAAGTATGGCATTAGCATTATGCCATTGGTAATGGAACTATGTTATTCCAGGGTTTTACCAGCATTAATTGAAGGTTACAGGCCATTCATTTGATATAAAAAAGAGAGAAAAGAAAGGATTATTGGCATAAAATTAGTAATGATAGAACCTGAAATGTGGCACTATGTTCCTGGTTTGAATTTTTCAATAAAACAGCTTGAAAACACTTCAAAAAACTGTTTTCAGGAACAGACTCTACAAGAAAAGAACACCCAAATGCCAGATACTAGCCCTCTATGACTTTGGGCAGGGCTATTATATTTTAATCTCCACACTGACATTCACATGAATATTTATCTTGTGAGGCCCTTTGCCTCCTTAATATGATTATCACACTTTAAGCCAAGGGTGGCCATACTTCCTTACCTAACAAGCCACAAACTAAATATTCACATGGGCCAAGAGACACAAGTCACACACCACTTTATGCATGCATTCTCCAGCATCAACACTACAATTTTACAAAAAGATTCATATCTTCATGAGTTATGCTAGATCTGAAGGGGAGCTGCTTTTTGGTCATTCCTGCTTTAAGCCTTTGGTGCCCAGCAGGATGATACCCTCTGTTGTATGCTGTAAGAGGACAGTCTTTATGCTCCAGGTTGCAAACATATCTCAATGTGGTACACAGGGTAACCTAGGTGGAGATGCTAAGGGTGAAGAAAAACAAAAACAAAAAGATACACACACAAATTTGTACTATTATAAGTTGTAAGCAAGAGTGAGATTCAATTCAAGGATATGGTGTAACTTTTGTTTTTCTATGTGAATGCCTCCAGCCATGATGCATGCATGCAACTGAAGTTCAGTTCAGCATAGTCATTCAGAAGCATTTCAGGAGTCATTCTTTGAATGGTGCTAATGATGCACTGCATGAGATCTGGCAAGTTTTGAGGTTATATTGCATAGACATTGTTCTTCACATAACCCCCACAAAAAAAGTAAAGTGGACTTAAGTTTTGTGACCAAGCCAGCCAAGGGATAGGTCCAGCATGTCCAATCCAGTTGCAGCCAAATGTTTTATTGAATCATGGGCATACTATATTAGCAAAAAGAGGAGGAGCACCATCCTGTCAGAACAAAACATTTGCAATGTCGACACTGTTAGCTCGAATGTCTGTGATGAAAAACATTTGTAACACGGTCAGATAATCCTTAGAGTTGATAGCATCTATGAGAGAAACCACTCTTCTATTAGGCATGGATATTTATATTTGTGGAGGAAAAAATATGTTTTACAGAATGTATATTACAGTTACAGTGGTGTTTGACTCATTGTAAGAAAGGGGGAAAAGTCCTGGCAGTATGCCAAGCTCACACACACATCTGTTCCTTCTCTCGAGTAAATCAGTCCACAGATCGTGAATCAAACATGATAATAATTTTTTTCATGAAGTAGTAAAACACTTGAGATAAAATTCATTGACACTAGGTTACCAGAATGCTTAGAGATCTCACTGAAGCATATATTGGGCTTCTAGAGTTGTGAAAATCCATATGGTAGTTTAACATGAACAAAAATCAGAGGATTTAATCAGACCTTTAAGCACGCCTCTTACATTTTCATGCCGCATATGCTTCAGCATCCGGAGTTCTCTATAGGTGCGTTTGGCATGTATGGCAGACTGAAAGGGTCGGGCCAACTTCTTGATTGCAACTTTTGTCCCAGTCTCCGAGTCCAATGCAGAGCTAGAAGAAAGAACATAATAATGGTCTTATTTTTTTAATCCGAGATACATCCTACTTTTGTCAGACTGTAAATTGGCATCAGCTGGTTCTTATTCATAACTCACCAGACTTGCCCATAGGCACCAGATCCAACTGGAGTGAGAGATGAATAACGTTTGGGAACCTCCCACACAGTCTTGTTCAATTCCACTGAATAAAAGCCTTCTTTCATGGTGATCTTGTATGCATTTCATCAAAGGTTCTACTATCAACAAAACTGATGACTGAGTTCTATGACAATCATAGCATGTTCGTATGATAGCTTTTGTATTGTATCAGTTCTGCAGACCAGAAAGAATGAAGCCAAATAAGCTACTAATTAATGTTACATGTTGATCAATCTAATCATGACTTAAAGCCATGAACATAGATCTCGGGCAGATGAACCACATATATCTCATAATTAAACCAAATAAGTGTAGCCAGTTCACATAATGACCATATTTTAGACCTTTTGAAATTGTGAGTCAATTCCAAGATGTAAAATGGAACCTGAGATGCAACCTCAGTAAGTTTCAGATCTATAACCTAAACCTATGGCAAAAGCTACCAGTTAGCACTCATGGGCAATGTTTTCTTCAACAATAAAAACAGGGGCAAAGAGGGTCAAATGCCAAAAGCCATTTGGTCATAGCTATTAATCTATAGTATTAAAAAATCCAAAGATCAATTGATCATCAAATAAAGGGTTTCCCAAAAGTAGGTGTCATTTTAAATTTTGCGGCATTTCTGAACGGTCAAAGTTTGAACGTCAGTATTTGACAGGTGACAGCTAAAAATTAAGAGGTTTGTGCAAATGGAACGATACAGTCGCATCGCATAGAATTTGTAAAAATTATTTTTTATTTCCAACAAGACGGCACTACATGCCACACATCTGGCAAAACAATTGGGCTATTGCGTGAGAAATTTCCTGGTTGCGTCATTTCACGAAATGGGGACATCAATTGGCTGCCTAGATCGTGTGATTTGACACCGTTGGACTTTTTCCTGTGGGGATACGTGAAGGGGAGAATCTATGCTAATGGTCCCAAGACGACTCAGGAATTGAAAGACAACATTCGAGCTGTTATTCGTGATATTGAGCCAGAAATATGCCAAAAAGTCATGAAAAACTTCATCAAAAGGATGATCATTTGCCAGAAGGGTCAAGGTGGACATTTAAATGATATCATATTTCACACTTAACCTCCATGTTTGTACTTTGGATTGAAATAAAAATATCAGCACTTTTTCTTTCCCTATACATTTAGCAAATTATCTGTATGGATAGTTCGAATCAGAACATCTTTATTTCTGAACTTCCGATGGATTATTAGTAATAAATTAATTGCATTTTTTTCCTAATTTAAAATGACACCTACTTTTGGGAAGCCCTATATTTAGGCCCTAATGCAAAAACCTCATTTAGGGGGGGATAAAGGGGTCTTTAAACTAAAGAGCTCTTTTTCCCCAATAATATTATATTCTTAAAGGGCCACTAACTAAAGGAGGTTTCAGTCTTAACTCTTTGTGCTCACATTTTTTAGTGTAATGATGTCCAGCCAGCTCAAGTTAATTTTTTGTGATTTATACCCTTGGGAGTTACTTCATGCTGGGCATGTAAATAGACATAAAAGTAGGGTGTTTAAGGTTTTATTGATTTACAATGCCTTCTTCAGATACTTTCCAATAAAGTATCACACCTTGGGATTCATGGTGGGGCAAGTGCAAGTATTGGCCAATGAAGCCAGTGGAACTGTTCAAGCAAATGGAATTTTGGCACTACTGCTGCAATCAAATATTCATACCTCAAGTCATTGAGTGCAATCTTGAATTTGATATAGTTAGAAATGGCATACCATGCACTTTTGAATGAAGTATTGAAACAATGAATTCCAGAGGTGGCAAGTGTAGGTATTGACCCCTGAACTTGATCAAACTGTTTGGTAAAGTGGAAATTCTTGTGTTAGTGGAAATCTGTGATGTCAGATGTAGTCTGACACATGAGCACAAAGGGTTAAACTCTTTCATGTAAAAAGTACAAACCTGTCCAAGAGTCACCTGACATCTCCATGTCCTCAAATTCATTGTTCACTCTGCCTACAATTTGAGATGATACTCCTGTAATCTCAAGTTTGCATTGGCTTGTGCTAACTTTGGAGTTGTATCAGGACCATAAGTCTAGCCATAAGCGATATGGATTACAGTTACATTAGGGACCTTATGGCCCCAATTATAAGGCCCCCATTGTAACTGTAATCCTCAAACCCTGATTCTATTGTTGCCATACTCTCCATCCAGGAAATTTGAAGCTAACTCCCTAAAATGCATCAACATGATGAGGGGAATGGGGCATATAGGTTCTGGACCTTACTCCCCCCAATGAAGAGCAGACCCTTTGCCCAGCATCCCACCCTACTGCTCGCAGACCTCCCATTGGAATCTGTTTCTAGCTCTACAACACCCCTGATCTCCCTACATTTGATTATCCTAGACATAGAGGTGCAAACAAGGGGGTGGATCAGGGGGTCTGAACCCCCCTCCAAACCCCTCCTCATAATAGTATCCCTCTACTTCCCCATCCCCCCTCTCCCTGAGGGTGGGGGACGCAGAAAGATATCATGAGCAAACGACCTGAGAGCAAGGCTGGAAAGGCACAAAGATAGGAGAAAGGTGAAGGTCACACCAGTTACATGTAGCAACTCACTTTAGTAAAGTGAAACTGTTGAGGAAATGTCCTGCACATGTGACACTACTGAATTTTTTCCTGAAAACAGGACAACAATTCATATAAAAGGCATGAATTGTACAAGTTAACCCTACAAGCACTGAGTTTTGACTCGACCTCCTAAGTGATGCATGTATGGCATACGTGAAAACAGCTTGAAGGGTTAATGAATTTCCAGTTGCACATCTGTGCAGTGATATTTGGGCTGAATCCCAAAATTAATTTAGTTAATTTTAAGCTTTTTCAGATATCGAATGTACTTTCATCATTTAGTGTTCAAATTCCATTTCCTCCATTTCATAACATTTTTTTTTGTTTCATTTCCTTTGTTCGCGTGTTCACACTGTTTCGTGTTTTTGTTGAGTATATCTCTCTTGATGATTTGATAACACCTTCTTGCATTCGGAGACATTTGAAAGACAGGTCATGAGAATTTCGAACCCCCCCCAAACTTTAGGACTGGTTGTGCCACTGCCTAGACATGTTGCTGCTCTGAATAATGGCTAATAATTAAACAGTTCCAACAAACTATACTGCTATCTGAATGAATCTCATGCATAACTTTTTCCAGATCAAGTTCAATTTGTCACTGGCAGCCTGGAATATGACCAATCCATCCCATGCCTAATTGGAATCCAGTTGGTAACTGTTGGCAGACTATTGTAGGTTATAGGCTGTAGCACCAAATAACCCACAATACAAAGTGTTCCAGGAAAATGTATACACAATTAAAATCCTTATTAACTACTTTCTTATTAGTAGCAACATTGCCAATGACAACTGACAGTCATAGACAAAATGGTACAGGCAACACGTTCCTCTGTGAATTAGAGTGCAAATTTAGAAGTGGTATTGGAAAAAGGAGAAAGTGTGTAAAGTGCATGTTTGTGGCAAAGAGAACTTGAGGCACAGCCACCTACAAGTTTAACGATTGCCAGAATATGTGAAAAGTTTAATACTGAATTGAAGGAGAATATCAGAAACTCATTTCAAGAAGTCACCGTGGAGATGTGAGCTACAGTTCACTACTCAGTCCTTCAAAGGTGCCGAGAATGTTTAACGTTAGTGTTCACAAGACGTACAATAGCCACTGATGGTGCACAACTTGAACATTTGAGTTAAAATCCTAAGTCAAAGCAGTTAATACGTACAGTCTACTTTATATTATGGTGTACTGTAGTAGCATTACAAGTAATGTGAATAAACTAACATAGACTTGTATCTTCCATACAAATTTTCTGAACATTCTGTGTTCAGTTAACGCCATATACCCGACTGTCAGTTGTCTCGACATCTCGTTGAATCCAACTTTACACCGTGCGCCATAGTTGCTAGCCATAATGGCATAGGCAAGGCCATAAGGCTATCCTGTGCCATCTGGAGAAATGCTGGTTGCCAACTACATTAGCGATAGAACTGTCGGATCTAGTGACAAAACTTCGGGCCCAGGCTAAATGAATGGGAGTATTTGGAAACAATATGAAAAAAAAAACAACATAATGATCGCCGATTGAAAACTATTTTCTCGTGAATGGGAGGAGGGGGTGCAGTCTGGCGTCCACAAAGGGAAGTTGAAACGTCGCCCGATCATGAGAAAAGACGACCTCACGGATGATCATGGGCTCCGCCATAATGGTCCCTGTCGCTCCCAGCCCTGATTCATAATGGCGGCGCACAATTGTTTTATGCAGGTATGACGTGCAGTCAGTGGGGGAAAAAATGTGCACCAATATTTTACATTTATTCAGCTTTTTCCGACATTAATCGAAATTTCCAGGCTATATGACAGAAACTCAGGCAGGTGTTCGGAAAATGTGCGCAAATTACTGAAACTAAGGAGGGATTTTGGAACAGACAACTACCCGATTACAAGAAAATATACTGCGCTCCAAAAGTCTTGCAACACTTTTTCCTTATCAAAATTTTCAACACCTATGGCAACATCTGCGAAAATTGTTATATACTCAGACAGCTTAATCTGTTATCTTTGCAAAATGTCTCCTCGTGTCATGATTTGTGCCATGGTTTGTCCGAAAATCGCTTCAGAATCCATCTGGTTCGGTTATTAACTCGGTTCCTAGGCATTTGTCGCCCAGGGCAAGGAGTTCCAATGCCCCCCCCCCCCCCCTCCCCACCAAACCAACAACTGGGACGCGAAGCACCACCGCTACTCTGGCGATTAGGGCTTTATCCCCGGAAATTGGAATGGATGGAAATTATTTTGTTACAATTGCAAATAATCAAAGCCAAGTGAAGGCATTTTCTTCCACGCTAACCATATTTAAAAAATAATAATAATGATTGTTTTTATTATTGTATTTCTTTGCGCGGCACACCCCCCTCCCCCCTTCCTCCCGCAGGCGCCCCCGGCACGATAGCCCGACCCTAGAAACGGCGAAACGGCCCTGAACGACATTCATTCATCGATGGATGCATAAGGGCAGTCCTAATTTTTCCTTATTTGAGAGTTTTGGTTACCCGTTTTTTCAGGAGACGGGGACGCGAACATATTAATAGGCGTTCAAGTTCTCGATTTTCGAATGGCAGTTTGGCTACGCGTTTCAGATCTGGAACGGAGAGTAACATCCACGGATTTCAAACATTATCCAATCCGATCAGCTTAGGTACAATCTGGTAAACGTACAAATCCATTCATCATGGTCGCATGTAGACGTTGCAATCCATTGACTGCGACCAGACTTCCCCTGTCCCATTCTCCTATCATTCACTATTCCCAAAAACATATTATGCTTCCTTATGCTAATTCCTAATTATGCTTCTGTCCGTCTCTCATGGCAAAGTAACCGAAGTTCATGTCCAGAATGCATCCTACTTCTCTGATGACGGAAAGGACATGTTACTGTCCTGGGGGATATTTGGCTAGAAACCCAAGTTGTGGATGTGAGACAGTTGTCCAAAAACCCATCTCGAGCAAAACTTACATTGCTATTGGTAGGGAAACACCCGCTGCAGACGCGAGACAATTGTCTAGAAACCCAACCTGGGCATACTGTACCTTGAATTTCAGCTGCTCCGCCATCAATGGTAGCTTTCCTTCCTGGATGACTGACTTAAACGAATCACCCGACCATCACGCGTTGTACCGAAGCTCACGTGCCTATCAAGTCGTTCCTGATTGGGGGATCTTGCGTCGCGATCATGTTCCTGGGAGAACGGCTGGAAGAGCCTCCACGTCCTAGACGTCTTTCTCACGCGTTTTAAAACTGCTGGTGACGTCACCAGTGACGTCAACCGCCCTACATCCCTTGCTGTCCTCTCAAGAACGGGTAGCCAAAACTCCCTATTGCCATTGAGAATCAGATTGATTGTGCAAAAATGCGATGCAAAAGCGGTAATGGAGGCTGGAGGACATGAGATCGTTGGAATGGAATCAGAATCCCTTGAAGATACCCAGCATGTGGATCTGGTAGCATGCCAGATGTAGGTAGCTGATGGGACTCCAGGTAATGTAGAAGGAGCCACTAGGAGACGCTTTGGATTTTACCCTGGCATATCCAACTGACCCAGGATTGTTTCAAGAATGCAGCATTGGTCCAAAATTAGCACGTCAAATCCTGCAACATGGTCCGTGCCAGTCCGGTTTGAGCGATGATTACAGAGATTTTCAGGTTGATCATAACGGAAGACGATTCCAGACCAGCTGGTATTACAAGAAACTTCCACATGGCGCAAAGGAGGAAAGAAATTTATATTCTCCCTCCCTTGGCTCGTCTATTCTCCCTCAAAACAATAAATTTTTGTCATGGATGTTGGTTATTTGCAAATAAAAGTGAGCAATCTTACAATCCCCGGGGGAGTGAGTCCATCTTTGGCGTTCCCGCTTCGAAGAAGGGACTGGAGAAAATTGAAAAGCATGAAATGACCGTCCAACACATGATAGCAGTCGACATGTTAATGCTTACGAAATACAGGGTTTCCAGGGATCACACTGTAGCGACAGGACTGATTGAAGTATAAAAACAGCAGACGCAAAGGAATCGGGAGTTTCTGAGGCGAATTTTGGACGAAATACTTTTTCTTTCCAAGCAAGGGTTGGCTTTGCGTGGTCATTGTGAACACAGTTGTCGAGGAGATAACGATTCAAATGAAGGTAATTTCCTTGAGCTACTGAAGCTTCTTGCGAAGTATGATCCGCTCTTTCAAAATCACCTGGAGACTGTGCATCAGAAGCCTTCCAAATCTATGTACTTGAGTCCGATGATTCAGAATGATTTTATTTGTGCCCTTTCAAGTGAAGTAAAAAATAGGATTTCTGAGGAAGTCAGAGAAGCGAAGTTCTCAATAATTGTAGACTCCACAATTGACATTTCGCACAGCGACGAACTTTCTGTCTCGGTTCGATATGTGACGAATTCCGGCGGGATCACCGAAAGGTTCATAACCTTTTGCGATCTGAACATGATCAACATCCGAGTCCATTGAAAAGAGTATCTGTGAGGTTCTTCAAAGCATTGACGTAGATATTTCTCTATGCCGTGGTCAGGCATACGACGGCGCCAGAAACATGGCTGGGCATGTATCCGGTCTCCAGTCTCGAATCAAGAAGCACTCTCCGTCAGCTATTTATGTCCATTGCAGTGCCCACAATCTGAATTTGGTCCTCGTGGGTTCTGCGGATATGAATGAATGAAATGAATGAATCCCTGCTGTCAGTTGTTTTTCGGAACTATTGAGAAGCTGTGCACATTTCTCACTGGAAGTCTTCCACATCTTTTCTTCCAGGAAAAACAGAAAGAGCTCTCTGAAGTTATTCTGTCGATAAAGCGTCTTTCAGAGACCCGCTGGGCATGCCGCCATGATGCTGTGAAGTCACTAAAGGTAAACTTCGCCGCTGTTTGCGCTGCCCTTGAGGAATAGAAGAGGGGAGCAAACAGAAGGACACAGCAAGGACTGAGGCAGTGGGTTTGCTCGCAAATTTAGAGAGCCTTGAATTCTTGTTCATGATGATATTTTGCCATGATATCCTGAAGAACTTCTTCACCCTTTCAAATAACTGCCAGCGTTCTGATACTGACCTCATCATGCCTTGCAGCTTGATAAAAGCTACGATCACAGCTCTCAAAGAAATGAGATCAGATGCTATCTACAATAAATTCCTGTCAGAAGCAAAGCAAATGGCAGAAGATTACGGGAAAGAACAAAATTTCAAGGTCAGAAGAAGCGGCCACCGGAAGAAAATGCCAGGGGAAGTTGCACCGGATGAGCCTATCCAGGATCAAAAAGACTGGTTCCGCATCAAAGTTTACTTCTTCATCCTAGACATCTTAATTCACCAGATGACCACAAGATTCTCTGACTTTTTCGAGATTGTGAGCAAATTTGACTGTCTCAGGCCACAAAGGTTTTCAATGGTGGAGACGTTGACGACTTGATTTCTTCTTTGGTTCGTCAGTACGAAAATGATTAGTGCAAACCTGAACCTGAGCATGTTCTGCAGTAATTCCATATATTCTTCGATACCCTCCGAGACATACTCAAGGATGATAGCTTGGTACAACATCCACGTGGCATTCTTCATTTCATGATGGAGAATGGGATGACAACAGCCTTTCCAAATACGGCAGCACTGTACCATTCTCACCCTGCCAGTGCGAAGGCAGAAAGAACATTTTGTCACTTGAAGAGAATAAAGAACTATCTTCGAACAAAGAGGCAGGAGCGTCTCGCCGGTCTGGCCGTTCTGAATATCGAGAGAGATTTGGCAACCGCTGTTGATTTTGAAAGCGTGATATCTTCTTTCAGTGCAATGAAATACAGAAAAATGAAACTCTGAATTCAATACAGCACCCGATTAATTCATTTATAACGTATAACTTTTGAAATATGTTTGCTTCTGGCGCCCCCGCTCTGCTACCTAACAGGCATTAGTTAATAGGCTACAAGACCCATAAGGTTTGAATATAATCATGTAAACACATTAAAGGCTAATGAAGTTCTTTAAACATCACCTTTTGAAGAAGACATTGCCATTACTGAATTATGCACATATCCACACTAAGTTTAACTTACATGAATCAAAATTCCTTAAATATAT